>CAJDSM010046135.1:0-34202 GCA_903981925.1 Ostrea lurida
AAAAGAGAAAAGAGAATGGCAATTATACCAATTGGTTTAGATCGATCACGTGAGGGACCAATGGATAATTCCATACAGTAGTACAAGGTAGAATTCGATCCATAGTCAGTAGGAGTCCATTGTCCTTATACACGGGTTAAAGAGATGAGTTATTTATCCCGCTCTCAAAATATTGTGCTTTCAAAAAGGCGTCCGACTACTCAAAATGGAATAAACTCCGTGTCGTCGAAATAAATATTCCCAACGGCCAATTAGTTCTATTAGAATTTACTCGAACCATTACGTTAAAGCTACAAATTTCTAAACGTCACTTGTTTCGGTGTCGCATAGTTGCTTCAGGCCAAAGTGCATATCATGTAGTGATTCATCAACATGCAAGTTTTGATTCTACATTAGAATCATACTGCCTTGAGATTAGAAAAAAGGCAGTCGGTAAGATATATTCTGTTAACTATGTCTCGTAAGTTGAAACGCTATAATATGTACGTTTATACATGGTCAGTAATATTCCATATGTGGGGCTCGATGTGCTCCGCTCGATCGCCCCATCACAATTGGAATTCTCACTGACCATTGTATATGCACAACCATATTAGGTTCAAACTACAAACCATCGTAACTTATTAGTATAACGCAATATTCACTTCTTTGAAACGTTTGTGGCGCCGTGGCTCCTCTCGTTCTTTGTAAATCCGTCTGTTTGTGAAAAGGTTTTTGCATATATGTCATGAGATAATTTGTTGCCGAATGATAAACCATTTGCGACATTTGTTTGTTTGTAAAGCATCTTGTTTTTTTTTGATTTAAAAAACCTATAATCATGAGCAGAACAGTTAGCGAAAATGTCAACAGACCACCAAAAATAACCTATATTATATATTATAATATATATATATATATACTAGTATACTAGTATTATATTATATATATAATATATATAAATATATAAGATTGAATATCAGTTTGAAGATGTATGATCTTGAAAACAATGGAAGTGTGCAATAAATTATTAAATAATTATCAGTTACGATGCATTAAATTACCAGTATTATTGTTGAATTATTGATGGAACTGCCAAATACAAAAAGGCGAAGTTAACATTGTGTCAAACGTAATCATAATCCAAAAAAACATATACAAAATCGAGTGTAGGGCAACACGGACCTCCGACAATAGCGAAGGTAGGATCAGGTACCATGGAGGAGTAAGCATCCTCTGCTGACCGGTCACACCCGCCGTGAGCCCTTAGTCGAAATAAAGTAAACGGGATTACCCGGAGTCAAATCTAGTAAGAAAATGACAGTCTAACAAATATGATCTCCGATATAGTGTTTGGCATTACATCATTTCGCAAATACCATGGTTAACTTCGAAGTGACATCATTAAGAATTAGAGGGGGAAATCAAAGTTTATTTAATTAAACAAATTTAGACATATATACAAAATGACATTTTCATGGTTTATAAGTAGGGGTATTCTACGATTTCAAAATACCGAATCATATTTAAATTATGAAATTGATATTCACAATGATGATAGAATAAAATATGGAGATTAATTCATGTACATGTATTCAGTAACATGTAAAATACTGGCAACAAAAAGTATATTCAAAAGATTTGCGGTATTTTGACATTTATAGTTGACTAAATGATAAGCAATATAAAAAGTATGCAAAAGTTAAAAATATATCTAGTTACTGAAATTTTCCTAATTCGCAAATATATAGTACATGTAAAAATATACATCCCTGTATGCAAATTCATGAAAATAGCACCCATGTGGTCATTTAATGACGTCATAAATAGAAGAAATATGATGCATGAAAGTAAATATTTGTGTCTATTTTCATATCCATTAAATGTGCATAAAAATAACAAGCACATTTCATAAATATTCTTAGTTTGAAAGTACCACTGTCTCTATAGCACTATACTGTGGAAGTGTTTATGAAACACTATCATTTGAGTACGTTAAGTAAACTGATAACGTCACACTATTTGCAAGTGTGAAGCACTCTCATTCGAGTGCAAATTTCACACTTGACGACACAACACCATTGAAATATACAACTACAACGTTCACGAACAGTGTACATTTTTGAAACATATCCCCTTCCACAGCACAAAAGGTCACATCCGTCAATTCCAATGGACGTTGCATTACACTCCCGACCATATGTTCCAGGAAAATCAGTAGAAGCGTCTTTTTCACAATATGATGAAGAAGACTCGAAATATACGAGATCTCGCCTTCCCGGTTTTTTATGGTTAGGATTAACTGGTGCAAATTGGAAGGATTTATACCTCTTCTTTTTTCTGCCACTATTTGGTCTATTCCCTGAAATGCAACAATTAGTATACATCTAATTAATATTGTAGCCTCATTAGTCTGCCGACATTGTTTCCACCAAACAAAATTCGTATTCTTAAAGATTTTGTACACCGAGATATGACTGAATAGTCAGTTTTCATATATTTAAACAAAACTTTCAGCTTCGTATAATACATTATTGAAATAGATTCTACAGAACACAGCGAGAGTAACAATTTGTTAAACAGATTTTATGAAGGGAAAGACGTGAGAGCATGAGATACAGAGATAAGTTTGTTTGGGAGTGAAAGCAACATAGCTTTTTAATACGCCATATTAATTAAGCATGCAGAACAGCAATTAAATACAGAGAAAAAGACTTGGATTATGACTTACAAACAAATTAGATGCTTGTAATTGAATGTGCTAGACACGACGCTTGTGGCTGCAGTGAAGGGTATATTTTTTTACGCAACATATTTCGTTGTCAACTTAAGGTTTTGAATTCAATGCATGCAAAAAGTATTTAAAAAATACTTCATGCAAACTTGACAAATTTATGATTTAGTTTAAGTAATGGTTTAGTATTAATCTTTGTGTGTAAAAATCCATTCAATAGCTCAATTTCTATTCTTAAAAAGACCAAGCAAATGCAAAATATTCAATACTGTATTTGAACTTATCATTGCACAGTGTTTCTAATAATTAAAACTAGCATATTGAATATTTTTTTTCTTCAGATGTCATTCAAATTCTAAAGAACCGGTGCAATTTTGTGAGAGCATTTTCCGAATTTTTAACTGTTGAATTTATAGGTGGTTGTCGATATTAAACTCTCAAATCATGAACAACATGAAGACCTTCAATGTTATATTCTTTCTGTCATAAAGTGTTACTTTCAAAAGAGAGGATATTTTTTAATTTATTGTTCCCAATGTAACGGACTTCATTTTATTAAGGTTTGCATACATTAGTAGGATGTACCTCAAATTTAAGTTGTAACATTTTGAAATGAAAGCCAGCTTACGCACACAATATGAATAAATCTAAAAAGAGTACCAATTCGTTTTCTATGTTTATTGACAAATGCAAAGTCTGATAACTCTCACTTGAAGTTCATTCTAAGAACATGTATTGTATTAATATTGTACTCTGTGTCAATTTAATTGTTTTCACTTCAGTGCACGCAGTAAGCTTTAACACACTAAATGCAATATTGTTATTTATAATAGTAGTAATATTAATTCATCGCGAGTAATTAAATTATTCAACGGGGAGGCGTTTTCTATTACATGTGTATGTTTGATAAATGCTCATATTCTTGTTAATTTCATCCCCACACACAAATACATGAACATTTCCCGCATACTAGCAAGCTATGCAGACAAATAATGACACACACAACACGGTTTTACCATGCAATACGAACCTAATTTGCGACTTCCCTCATTTCCTGGCAAAAATTTGGATAATAAAATGTTTATCATCTCTTAGAAAAGGCTCATGTGATTTTTTCTTATCAAAGTTTGTTGTCCGTCTGTCGTCTGTCAACTTTTACATTTTTAATTTCTTCGCAAGAACCACTGGGCCAATTTGAACCAAACTGGCCATACATAAAGTTTCCTTGGGTATACGAGATTTGTTCAAATAGCCTTGTCAAGAGGAGGTAATTAGAAACAATGTGATAAGCTGTTTAAAATGTCCTCTGAAGAACTTTTACAAACCAGTATTTATTGTCATTATACTGCTACGTTAAACCTCACAAGGACAATACTCCAGTTAATTTGCAAGTATCCTCTTGATTTAGATTCTGATTTGTTCCTGGTCAGGATGGGTTCAAAGTCATCATTGTTTATATTAAGATAACATATTTGAAAATGGCCTTGTTAAACTTAACGAAGGAACAGATTGTCAAATCCATATACAATCATTTTCAAGTGTGTAGTGTCATTTTAGATTTGATCATGCCCCGAGATCAGGGCAGATTAATTGATTGTATGTTGTTAAACGTCCCACTCGAGAATATTTCACTCATATGGAGGCGTCACCATTACCGCTGAATGGCTGCAAAATGTAGGCCTTTGCTCGGCGCTTATGGCCTTTGAGCAGGGAGGGGTCTTTATCATGCTACACCTGCTGTGACTCGGGGCGTCGGTTTTTTTGTAGTCTCATCCGAAAGGACCGTCCCATTTAGTCGCCTCTTACGTAGAGATACAGAGGACCTACTCAAATCCGGATTCACACGGGGTCAGGGCGGAGTGAAAAATGGTTCAAGGATTTGCATTGGTTATATATTTTGAATTAATATCTTTGAAATGCATGAAATTTGGCTAAATTGCTAAACTGATATGCAAGACATATCATGAAGCCTAGACTGGCATCTGTTATCTCCAGTCGCTCTTTGTGCTCAGGTGAGTGGTATGGCCCAGGGGCCTCTTATCATCATTTAAATTACCGGTATTAATTTCGTAAAGCAATATTTCTTTTACAAAAAAGAAACGACAAAGATACACAAAATCTTCCTTTTCAAAATTGCAGACAAAATTCATTGTTCCAAGATAGCTGAAAGTAGTTCATATATCAAAATGGATCGTGAAATAATGTTGCAATTCTCATGTGCGATGAATTCGTTAATTATATCTTTGTTTAACATCAAAACATATACATGTACCTGTATTTTTTCTTGCCGATAGATTGTAGACCTACCTGAAATAACCTGGGAGGCTCCGTCAAATCTGTCTTTGAGTCCGTTCCCCACGTCTCTAAAGAAAGGAAGCCTCATCCAACAGGTCTTAATGGTACAACTCCCAGACATGCCGTGGCACTTACATTCCCTCCTCATCTCCTTAGACACGTGCTACAAAAGCAAAAAATAGAAAAAATCGGTATGTAAGTCTTCTTCAGTACTCTGGAAACGTAGTAATACTGGAGGAATAATTTGAATGGTGGCGCTCCATTTGAATGGCGACTTTACCTGTACTAGCACTGTTTAGGTCATCTATGCTACCAATTTCTAACGATATTTCACAGTACAGAGATCTTTTCCATTACAAGAATCAGCATTATTAGCATTCAAAATATACCAGTATCAGCAAAGTAAAAGACTAACAGTTTCAGCAATATCATAAACATTCTGGTCAGTACTGGCAAAACGTGGGTCAACGATTATTTCAATGTCATTCCTTAAATTTTTTTTTCCCTTTAAAACATGTTTTTTAATGCATGTGATTTATATTTTTAAATAATTTTAGCTTAAAATATAATTTGAAATGTTTAACATGTTCAAGCATCAGTATTTATCTCAAATCAGTATCGGTAACATCACCGAATCAGGATTGTACAATGATAACTTGCATGCTGCGGGTGTCACTTCAATCAGACAAGCACCAGGGTCACTAAGCTAACCTGTTCAGAAATTCGCAATTAAGGTCGTGTCAGAAAAATGTCCCTAAAATGTATCTTTTTCAAATAAAATTTTCTATGTTATATAAGAAATGAATCTTCTATTTTTTCGGGTGATGGAGGTATCACCGAATTTTAGACGGTAAAACTCATCAATGCGCGAAGCGCATTGATGAAAAGTTTTACCGTCTAAAATCTCGGTGATAACATGCATATCACCCGAAAAAAATTTAAGATTTATTTCTTATCATTTAATTTTATATCACAACAACAAAATAATGTTCATTAGACTTTACTTGTTGTTCAGGTACGTGATCGAAAAATCACCCCAATTCTTAAAAGGTGTTTTAACCAATGAAGATCGGCGCTAGGTCATCACGTGAAATAAAATTAAATGATAACAATATGATCCCAATGTCATTTATTACGATGGTTTTGATTGGATAAAATTAAATCGAAGCGAGAATTTACACATCAATAAATCCGAAAACGTGAAGTCACAATGAGCGCATGAAAACAAACAACGTAACGCACGGAACTATTCAAATTTTAAAAATTATTCATACAGTGAACAAATTGGAATTATAAGAATTAAACATTCTTTTTGAAGAATTTATCGATGTGTAAACTCTGGACATTTTACTCACAAACTTAACATAAAATTGCTTCGCACTTTTATTCAGTTTGTAAGTAAAATGTCCTGAGTTTACACATCGATAGAATGGTTAATCCTATAGTAACTTACAGCATACATGTAATAGCATTCCATACCTCAGTTATTCTGTGCGAGTTTTACTTTTCAGGGACTGTCAGGAATTCAAGAAAGTTATTTTTGATGAGGCTTACGTGTAATTTGTTCCCTATAAATTGTATAAATTTCTGTAAAATCCTCAATATTTGAAATATATATTATTAAAACTTCAATCCAAGTTAAGTACCATTTCACGTCAAAATTACAGTCTCTGGTCGTCTGTTACGGGTTCTTTTTTCACTCAAAATGTCACTGAGTACATGCACTAACAAATTGAAGAACATGGTTGAATCTGTGAACAAATGCCGCATTTTAAGAGATAAATTTGTAGTAACAATATATAAAGAATATATGCATAAAGCTAAATAGTACAAAAACGTACGCCTTATCTTTAGAAGTCTAAAACTTCTTGGAAAAGTCGTACATTTATAATGTGACATGCGTATTTGAGAGCACCGTATGTTTATACCGGTATTCAGAACGTTGTGAAACCACAGAAAGTCATTTTAAGATCCAAATTAGGCTCTTAAACAAAGTCCTTTATATTTGGAACTAACCGTGCAAATTTTCAATTTTAGGAACATCTGTATGGATTCAAATGAAAATCAATCCGATATTCATTCAGATGCATTGCTATATCATAGATTACCAACATTAAACTTTTGGGGGCTGAATAGAAAATTCCAAATGAATGACATACAGTTAAAGAATTCCCATACATCATATTTTTATTAGAATTTTAACTTAAACATTTCAATTAGAAAATAACTCGGGCTTACTGGGTACATGTAAAGTTAATATTTTGTGATGTTTATCAGCTCAAAAGTCCATCATTTAAATATAGTTATTTCTGCGCCATATTTACAAATTGATAAATACGATATGAATAGGAAGTCAGGCGTTGCACATCGATAAAACGTTATTTTATAGAAATAATGAATTGTCATCTTATCCGTAGTAATAAAACTCCACCTGGGTATCAGCGAATCGCTCATAAAATATCCCCACTTGTCATTTATCAGTTTAAATTAAGCTGTCTAAATTTCATTACTTTTTCCACATTTACGTGAGAAATTCTTTACAAATTCCCCCACTGGTGGAAGAGTGACTAAGCCTATCTATAGCTTTTAAGACTGTTCCTCTCATTAAATGCATATCTACAAAACTCCAATGCCTGTTTATAGACCTGTTTGTCGATAAAAGCAAACATTCTTTTAAATAATTTAATTTGTTCAAACGTCTGTTTAAAATTTGATATTCACAGAAATATACCTTACGAGGACCTATATTAAGGTAATGGATTTTCATTCACAAACAACACCAATGCGATTTAAGTGTCTGGAGAGGGGGGTTTGATGGTACAGATAACTATTAGAAAAACGGCATGTCAAATCCATTTTCAAATATTTTTTCCATGCTTAGATTTGAAATTTTGAAAGCATGGTTTGAAAAAGATCGGTTTGATGACTTGATGTTCTTGATAACCACTTCAAGATATAAATCGAATCTATTTTCACTGAAATTTATCTTCTTTGAAGGTGAAAAGGTTAAAATATATTTTATTTCCTCGATAATTATCAATGTAATTATCTTGAAATATTCCCTTCTATCAAAATTAAATGGAAAGATCTTCATTCAATCATTCTATTTATCAGAGTGTTCTCCTTTTCAATTAATGATGCCGAAGAATTTTTGAGAAGAGTTTTGTTCCACCAAATCTTGAGATTATTATTTAGTACCGTAGTTGTTCGTTAATTTTATGTACACGAGTTTTTAACCAGACATGTTACAAATTTTAAGGTCAATTATTTTCATTAATAGATTTAATTAATTGAAAACTATATACATGTTCATGTACCTACAAAACCTTTCTGGTCCTTGGTGTAAGTGATAAAATTTGTGTGGCATTCAGTAAACCATATTCCCGGAGGAAAGCTTGCGTGATATTTAACAACTCGGCAGAAACCTGTCATTTATTTCTTCAGCACCTCGGTGATTCTCCTCTGGACTCGGGTATCATATTGCCCTGTCGTTGACAGAGAAGTATAATTAAGGGTAGGCCGTGTTGCGATAAACTAGCGGGTGATCTGTTGGTTACGGTGTGACAATGAGTGGTAATTCTTCCAAATGCATTGTCAACCAATGAAAATATCCAATTAATGAGCATTTTGTTGCAATTCGATACATATCAATTTTTCCCCCTTGACGGGCATAAAATGGAGTCCGTTTATTTGAAATATTTTTATCAATTTCATGAAAAGTATACTGGTTTTTTTTTTTAGTATATCAATTTGACTTAATAATCAGCAGATATGTAAACATTTAAATCAAACTTTTCCGGCAAAAGTCTTAAAAGGGTACGTTTAATGCTGTCGTAAATAAGCCATTTAGTTGTCTGTTTTGTGATTAATATTCATTCACTTGGTACGCAGGTGTCAATCTAGCATATAAAAAAAGATTAACGTTTAAAAAAAAGTTCTTATACCATCATTTTCAAATAAATCCCATTTACAAATATCAAAACTACAGACACCTGTTGAGAAAAATACGTAAAAATTGTTTTTATATCGAAGATTAATATTTCATTTTATCCATGTAAATGGTTTGCCGTGACAGTACCAAGGTATATGATACAGTGCTTTTTACAATATTAAAGTGCCTTTCCTGACGTCCTTGGTCCTCGCCATTCTCTTCATCTGCATTATGAACGCAATCATTTAACTTTGTTTTTTGTTCCTCTGCTACCTGATTCGACAATATCGTGCATACCTTAATCGTATTGTACGAGTATCATAGTTTTAAACATGCTCCATTTTATTAAGTGCTTTATCTCAAAATTGTTCTACATAAATGTATCGCAATGTAAGGTAGAATTTTCAGGCTGATTCATATAGTTATGATGCAGAAATCATCGAGATGTTTTACATCTTCTAATTATCGTAGTTATTCAAAGAGGCACATGGGCTAGCATTGCTCACATGAATCAGCTTGGTTGAAGCAAGCTTTATTCTCATGAAAAAAAAATTATCCGACCTGTTTTTATATTCTTTAATATGAGGCAGAATTCGTTCAAAGGCTTCTACATGAAAAGAATAAATCGCTAGCGGTGGCCTTTAATTCGACATTTCGTTATATTTACGACGTTTTATCAATTAATAATAATGATTTTCATTCATATATGTCGATTCAATATATCCCAGAGAACTAGAAATAAAGGACACTACAGAGTATTCCATGTCTGACTCGTACTTGGATATTTTTTTAACAACTCAACTTTATGACAAACAGGACGATTTCAGCTTCTCCATCGTCCGGTTTATATATTTATATAGCAATATTCCATCATCACCTGAATATGGTGTGTATGTCTCTCAACTTATTCGAAAGCTTGTTCTGCGTATGATCAGTTTTTGAATCGAGGCAGGCTACTTACAAACATTGTATTGTTGCAAGTGTTTCAACAGTCACGTTTAAAGGCAGCATTTCGCAAAGTCTATGGTCGTTACAACGATTTAGTTTGCCAGTATGGCCTGCCATTGTGTGAACTGCTTTCTGATGTGTTTCAGAGCAAATGTCAAGCCGTTTTTCATACACTGATTTGACTACGGATTGCTCCGTTTACCTGATCGAGACAATGGGCTCACGGCGGGTGTGACCGATTAACAGGTGATGCTTACTCTTCCTAGGCACTTGATCTCACCTCGGTGTTTCCACTTGTTTTTTGGATTCTATTTGGGACTTACGAGATTGATCACTTTATTATCTTTGCCTTCACATATTGTGGTTCAAACCTAGAACCTTAGGGTCACGACATAACCATGATATGGTCACACGGTACGAAATGTACATGTAAGTGCATCACAAGGAATGGTTATACATGTATTAAATATAAAAGATGTATCACTCAAAATTCAAAAGTTATGAGCAGGTTAAGCTTAAATTTAGGTAACATTCCAAGATCAAGGTCACAAGATCAAATAGCATGGCATCAAATGAAGTGTCTTAATTGATGAACGCCCTACCTTAAATAGTTTAAGAGATATTGACTATATTTGATTTTTTAAAAGGTAGGTTAAAGTTGAAAGTCAAGGTTACAAGTTCAAAAAATTTAGTACCAAATGAAAGGTCTTGTTACAAGAAATACGCGTATGAAATAAAAGAGTTCTATCACTCATCATTCAAAAGTTACAGGCAAGGTTCAAGCTTAAGACAGACAGAACAAGAACAGCCGCCGCCCCGTCTTTATTTACGGGGGCATACCAAAACCTTGAGTCCACAGAACATAGGAACGTTCGCATTTAATTTTGATTTAGTAATTTTGAAATGAAAAGAATCCCTGTATATTCCCCTACCAAATTTTGATATTCTATAATATTATACTTTCATGTAAAATACTTGATTCTGATTGGTTGAGAAACCTTTGATAAAATAGACTGTCACCCGCTGAATGATCAAACCGCGCCCCACAGTGTGTGAGAACGTAACAACGGTCCACATTGCTAACGCCTCGGTCAACAATGGTTTTCTCGGGGTGACAATTTCCACTGTAACCCTCTCTTGCAGTCATTATTTATATAATAGCTCCACCCTACTTCTTGAACCCTTCAATTGAAAAAACTTGAATTTGCACTAAATTGGATGATCTTTGCATATTGATGGTCCTGTTGTTCTGAGAAGATTATCAAATACATTTCCTTATATTCCCATATAAAACTTTGATCCCTTGTTGTGGTCCCATCCTTGAACCCCCACCCCGATGGTCCTGATTTGAACATACTTAAATCAGCATCCTAGGAATGCTTGCATATTTAAAATATGAGTAAACATGGCTCTGTTTCTTGAAAAGAGGAATTTACGCAAATATTCCCATGTAAAACTTTGATACCCTATTATGGCCCCTCCTCATCCCCGGGGACCACAATTTGAACAACTTTGAATATGAACTACCTGGAATTCTTGCATATCAATATCATTAATAGTGGTTCTGTTGCACTTGAGAAGAAAATTTTTGAAAGATTTATCCAACATGTCTCCTTTCAAAACTTTGATCCCCTATTGTGGCTCTATCCTATCCCTAGGGGGTCATGATTTGAACGAACTTCAAAATACACTACAGTAACTGAGGATGATTGCATATCAATATGAATATTCTTGGCCCTGCTCTAATTTTCCTATACATGTATATTCCTATGTAAAACTTTGATCCCCTATTGTGACCTCACCCTACCCCCCAGGGATCACAATTTAAATAAATTTGGATTTGCACTAATCGTGGCCCTGTTGTTCTTGAGAACAAGATTTTAAAAAGATTTATCGTGTACATCTCCTTTTAAAACTTTAATCCCCAGTTGTGGCCCCATTCTACCCCCGGGGGACATGTTTTGAACAAACTTGAATCTACATTATATTAGGAAGAATTCATATAAATGCGTATGACTTTTCTGGCCTAGTGCTTCTTTATGAAAAAATCGCCCTATTTTTGCCTCTTTTTTATCTCTTTATACATGTAGGAGGGAGCATGACCCTTTTCAAAAAAAATCCTGAATTCCCTTCAACCATATTTGATTGAAATTTGCCCGATGGCATTTGAGAAAAGGATTTTTAAGAGATGCCAAAATATTTTTACTTATTCTTCCACTTCAAAAAGGCATGGCACTTTATTTGAACAAAATTGAATCCTCTTTACTTATCATGCTTGTAGCTTGTTTGGCTGAAATTAACCCTGTGTAGAAGTAAAATATGTTGACGGACAATGATCAGAATTATAGCTCAGTTGAGATTTCAGCCCATGTGAGCTAATAAAAATTCGCTGTGTGGAAAACAATATGAGGTTATGTAAACACTCTAATTATTCTCGCTAACAGTTTAATTCCCAGGTAATAATAATGAAAGAAATTGTGTATGAGGTCATGAAGAGTATCTGGACATTTTGCTCACCAGTCGTCCTGCTTCGTTGTTATGCAAATTCATCATGTATCGGAAGTCTCTGCCTTTTTCTAAAACGTCCACAAACTTTCGAGAAAATCGATGCCCAAATTTGGCATTATCACTACATCCTCCCCATTCCCAATCCTTTCCGCTAGGTTGCTTGAGGTTATAGTCACATGAACACGTATATATGCTCCCTTCTGCGCATGCACGGGCTATAGAATGGGTAACTGCTGCACTAGTAATTGCATATATGAAAGCTGTCTCTCGGTTTCCTAGACAAAAAGATAACAAATTAATTATTTGATAGAAAGTTGACCACGCCCCCCCCCCCCCCCTATTTTATATATTTTATGACAAGATGAATGTGCTGAAATAATTAATAAACTCTAAATTAGGTATTTAAAAACGCAGCGCACTTTCAACAAAGTAATTTTATGTAATTTTCATTTTACAGTGTTTTTAGTTTTCAGTTCCTCTCAAAACTTCCCAAGACCTGTTAAAATGCACTGAAAACAATGATAGCTCATGTGACTGGGAACAAAATTATTTTAATGCCGTACATTTTTGATGTGTAGATTATTCAATACTACGCAAAATAATTGTCAGCTTGTAGGTACTATCTTGTCTTTACAAAATGCCCAACGCCATAAATCGTCAAATCATCATCGCAAAGAGAGAAATTTTCCACTGATAACTGAATTATGTATTGTACATTAAAATAACAAGATTTATCTATTTTGCCTGTGGGCCTTTTTATATCGAAAATATCTCCGGTTCCCCTTGGGTTACTGATATCAGTATTTATGATCTGACGGTGAACAAATTCGTGGGTCTACTATCAATTCGAGTGCATTTCGTATTCAAGGCACATAAATTTTGATGTACCTTTTCAGATGTTATTGTATCCAAATTTGAAGAGTGAAAAAAATCTAGAAATTGTAACGAGTTTATTCCATTAACTACCAACTAATGGGTGGCACGGTATCTGATTTTGAGCACCTTTATTTCAAACGTCAACAGAGACCACTTGTGGAATTCACAAATTCAATCAGAAAAAATGGCAAATTTCATACATTCCATTAACAGTTTGTAAACTGTTTACAACCAGACATCTGCCAAAAGATGGTCAATTCGATATGTTTAGGTCAGGACAAATTGAGTGACCAAAGTGACAATTAGACAACCATTCAAACATAAATTACTTTTCCAAATGAACAGAATAAATGGACTAGACCGTAAAAGTAGGAGAAAAAAGAATTCTTCATAATTCTCATTCATCAAAATATAAACTTCATCCAATTTTTTTCTTCTCAATCCTGACTTGGAATAAAGGATTTTAATGTAATTTAATTTACAATGGAATTGATAATTAACGTATGACAATACTCATTAAACAAAGGGATATCGTCAGGGACGAGTATTGTAATGGAAGCTGTTTCTGGGTAAGATAATGATTTAATTGTACGTCAAAACTGGAACATCACTTTCTTCGTCTTAACAGTACTTTTTGGAGGCATAGTACTTGCACCGTTGACAGAATACATTGGAGTACATGCACTTCTAAAGCCGCGCTCCCTTTAAACGTAAAGTCCTATAATACTATAATACTTATACTTTGCTTTTGAAAGTTTGAATGGTTCCTTCCATACGCATTGCTTGCATGTTAAAAAGAAATATTTTCAAAAAGGTTTTTGAAGGTAATCCGTTTACTGTAGTATAACATTAGAACGCGAAATTAACGCTTAAACTGATTTAAATGAGTAGGAAGGGACAGGTGCAATCATGATTTAAACATATCGTTAAACGATGACTAAAAGTCATTTTGTCCAAAAGTGAAGAAATGATTCATTTTGACAGACCTTCAGACCATCCAAATAGATAAAGGTAATGATAGTAATATACCACCCAGGTACACTTACAGCCTAGCCCATAATGAAAGCATTTATCAATGACCTAACGTTTCAGTTGCTGTGTGATGAACTAATGATGGGGGCCAAGGGAATGTACACCCAACGACATTACTCGATACTGCTTTCCTATTCTAAAGACTATCATTAAGTATAGTAATATGATGTAATTAGCGGATGAAGAACAGTCGTAAATCGCCGGAACAATCACATCGGATTCTGCGCGGAAGGTGTAATTGTCGATCTTGTTGAAATTTTGTTCACATATTTTGAAAGTATGGTGTAATTTTCTTTTGTGTTCATAGAATAATTCGAATGTTGAAATAACAGATACTTATGTATGTATGCAATACTTCAAAATTCAAATATATACTTAAAATTACAACTAAAATCCACATTTCAAATTCTTGTTCTATTAGTTCTCTTCCTTCCAATATGAAATTAAAAGCATATTGCAATAAATCTATCTAAACAATCTGTATACCAGGTGTTACTTAACGGGCGAATATCTTTGATTTCTTTGCTATGAATTTCCTATAATTGAGCCCACGTGGAGAAGCCAAGCCACCCATAGTTTTGGACTGTCAACTTTACGCCGGAGATCGGAGAAATGGAAGACAAATAGGATTCCTTGAATGCACATTCCTGAGAGTTATTACATGCAGAATTGATAAACAAAGAAAGACAGATCAATTTGGGGTCCCATTATCAGAACTTAGTTGGAAATAAAGGGCGCTCAAATGCACCCCAACAAAGATATTTTGTGCATTTCAACACCTGGCCTTTTATGAAAAATACAGGTGTGAAAAAAGTAACTCTAATGCGTCAACCAAATATTCATACCGCTGTGTTTTCTTCTTCATTAAAGAGGTTTTGATCTGATAACTACTTGATGATTGGGATGTAAAGATATTCCATATTCATCTTTTTTATTTTTTGTATAACATAAGGGAGTGAAAGGAAAATCGAGCTTAAATAACGTCCGGTGAAAACGAGATCGAGGTACGCCGAGCCCTATGAGTGGATATATCTTAATTGCTTCTTAACTTGGTAATCAAATAGCAGCCAGTTGTGTACTTCATTTACACAAATGTCATGGTTGTTGTAATACAACACAGTGGTTTGAATACTGTTATTTGTTTAAAAGTAATGTGTGTACACACACAGATGACCCAACAGATTGCCATGCAAAGTATCTGTATCTATTTCAGGGGGATCATCATATATTTTCAATTATTTTATCTTAAGCTTGTACGTGAGTGACACCGATTTTCAATTGGTTCGATCAACGACTTCCAAACTAGCGTGCTATTGGCTAATAAAAGGAAGTATTTAGTCAGTTGGTCCTTTTCATCTTCTGAAATATTGTTGGTGATAGATTTTTCTAAAGATGGTATCTAAAAAACCCTCTCTTCGGGACAAAGAGCTGTTTTGCGCTCAAAAGTGATCATCTGCCTAAGTACCCCCAAAAAGACTAGGAGTTCAATAAATCAAGATCGGGGTTTAATTATAGTATTTGGCCACTAATTTCACTTTTCTGAACATGATACAATTTAACTATTAATCTCTTGATTTGAAAGTTTTACGTGTGGCCTTTGCACGCAAGTGTATCTGTGAGGTTTTATTTCCACACATATAGTATCAAATATTCGCAATTGCTGCGTACATCAAATCTTGGTGGATTCTACGGGAGAAAATCCGATTTGGAATGCAAATAGCATGTATATTTACTAGGCAATCGATTGATCATGATTTTCTTCCGTGATCTTGAATTCCAATAGAATGTATCATTTAAACATTTCTCAAATGTTGAAATTATATTTAGGTGCATATTTCCATGTTTCATGAAAATCCGAACAATCAACAAAAACTAGAGTTATTGCAATTTAATCATTCCCCTGAACCCTATTGGCGCTAAGGCGTGTACTCCGTAGAAGCTTTATTGCATATAGCAGTAAGACTGGGTCGTATTGTGAGGAAATTTACATACTCGTAAAGAAAAAACCCTGTCTGGATACAAGTTTACATTAATCTCGTATTTGCATATTAAACGAGCATTTTATGAATGGGTTTTCGACAGGTCTCCTCGTAAATTGATATTATTTTCTTCATATTTGTAACATTACTTGATTTGTAACAAGCTGTTCAGTTTAAATAATGGAATAAATGAAATTGAAGCATTTCAGTAAGACGAGACCTTTTCATTTCAAACTAATCAAATAAAGCTCGATTTTTCGCACTCATAAAACATGGTACCGGGGGTCGAATGCTGTCAGGAAAAGATAAACTTCAATTGTAGTCGATTGAGAAATGTTGTGTGTTCAAGACAGAAACATTTCTTATTGCCAAGAACTATCTGGTCCCGTGTTTTGCTTTACATCAGTCATGAGTGTCTTCGGTCCAACCATTTGTCAGCTGACTGCCCTGATAATTTCTTACGTCAATTTAGTTCAACAATTAAAGTTTATCATTAATTCATATTTCTGATACGTGCTATCTCTAAGTTGAATCATAACTAACAATTTCTATGTCATTAAGATGACATTGCAATCAAATGTACATGTGCTATAATTTTTTCGTCGATTGTTTGTAATTTTCTCTCTCTAAAATACTATCAAAATGTATGTCTAAATGAACTTAAAATTCGTTGGATTTACCATAATCTGACTGGTAAATGTAACTCCATGAAGAACTGTCTGCGTTAAGTACACTTTAGATCAATCGGGGTAGGTTTCTTGATAGGATCTCTTCTGTTTAGAAGGCGATTTTAGTACTATTCTAAATGCCTTTAGAAGTGGGAGACCCGTGGGGTTCCGGGTTAGAATAGGTCCCCAGCATCCCCTTCCGTGTCGTAAGAGGCGAATAAATAGGGCGGTCCTTCGGATGAGACCGGAAAAACCGAGGCCATATGTCACGACAGGTGTGGTACGATAAAGATCCCTCCCTGCTCAAAGGCCCTGCGTGCAGAGCATAGGCCTAAATCTTGCAGCCATTCACCGGCAATGGTAACGTCACCATATGAGTGAAGTATTCTCGAGTGGGACGTAAAACAAATAAATAATCAATCAATCAATAGAAGTGGGACAGAGTACAGCTAGTCAGTGAGGACTGAAAAGCGAAGGAACTATTCTAATATGTAAATGTGCGAAATACATGTATGAAATGCTTTCGAAAGAAATATTCTATTAAAACGATAACATAAAGATTCATATGTGTATGAGCAACGAAATAACGTCATATAAACTAACTATAAAGACTGTTTTGTGTATCAGTCGATTTAGGGTGATGAAACTGTGTATGAAAACCTTGCCGTGTACTTATACAGTGTTGGGCAATTTGTCCCACCCCGCGAGTAAAAAAAAATATTTCACGTCTTAAGAGTTCCCTAGAGAGAAATACGTCGAACGCATCTCGAAATTGGCATATTGCTATTTTACAAGAAAATTTGCCAGGTTGCTATATGAAGTATTTAGACTTGGTCGAAGTATATACCCACTGAAAAAAGAGAGTTAACTTAGAATTTATATCTATGTTTTTGATAGTTTCATTATTAAAACTTTTACAACAATTTCTATTCTTTTTGATATTTTATATAATATGTAAGTGTACTTTACAATTTATTCACGTGCAGAGGACATAAACCATGCAATCGGTATTTGTATGGCAGTGTATATATAATCATTCGTATCCATATATCATTTCTTACTGCATATTAATTTTGATAACGGAACAAATTTGGAGCGCAATTGCCTGAACAAATTATACTGTATATTTAATATCAATGATTTGCATATCTCAAAATCTTTGGATCAGACCGAAGGGAAAGAAATTTTCCATACACATCATTTACAAAAATAGAATTATTATCATCAAATGCAAGACTTTATACAGTGAATTTTGGATCCGGTTGCAGTGAAGAATATTGTATGAATAAAGATTATACGAAAAGTGGCCCAATCTAATATTGATTAGAATGTACATGAATCGCATGAGCTACTTCATGTTGCGAACATACACGATTGGAAGTGAGGTTTGCCGGAAGGCGCGTTGACCAGTTTAACAATTTTCTCAATATTTCTCACTACAACAATTCCCCTGCAGCCCCTTTCTATCTATACTCGATCACATGTCAACAAACATACTAAAAGATCTTGATCGTGTCAAATACACACTTTAACATATTATGCACACCTCTTCACATACGAGATGTAGTGTATACTGGTGTATGTATTCATAAGGACTCGGGGATAATTTCTCAACAATTCTGTTTGGGCAACATTAAAATTATCTGGACATTGTTTTTCTGTAGATATTTAATTCCGTTAATGGGTGAAGAATTTCCACATAACAATGGTTGTATTTTGATGCGTAAAGTCTGTACCTTATCATCACTTGCTGGTTTAACTTGTTGAATTGTAATAGATCTTTGAATTTGAGCTAACAAGAGATGCAATCGTATTTAGAGTAATGAGGACTACGGTCACAAACCTTTCTCTAAAATTTTCCCAAATATAGGTCCACCATTGCCCACGTCCTGTGTTGGACAGTTCCATCGTCTATTACGAAACTGAAACTTACATTCCTCAATAGCCATTCTGGCTCCATTAGTTAAAGCTAAAATTGTTCCAGGGTTTTTAGTCACAAGTTTTCTTTGTTTTTTCGTCAATGGTAAAAGACTTGGGCTATTGTAAAGCTGTGTGTTGGATCTGAGGTCATTTGACGGTTTCCCAATGTTTGCAAGTGTCCTGAAAATACATAAAAAGATATTAAAACTTGACGCTTTTTATTGCATAAATGTTCAGCTATAAAATAATACCAAAGAATTAATGATTATATGTAATTGTTCAACATAAAATGATACCAAAGAACTTATTTTACAATAATGATTACATGTATATATTGTGTCAGAGACAACTACAATATACGTTTAACTTTTAAAGCTCTCTGAGACGTAACTTCTTTTTTTTCGAACAAACAAAATCAATATACCATGAACATTTCTTTCACCTTACATCTATTTTTTTTCTCTTAATGATGAATGTTCAGTTTATTTGAAAAACAAGATCAATATTGCGCCTTTAATTCAGAAAATAGAAAGTTTAATTCTATGATTTTGGAATACAATTTACTGTTTAGGGTTTCCCCCTTTCAAACATGTAGGTCAATTAATCAATGGAACATGAAGAGCGGTTGCTTCAACACCGATCCAAACAGAGTCAAAAGAACAACTTGCTTTTGCACCCTCTACTTAAAACATTTAAAATCAATCTTTTAGATGTGTACAAATATAAAAGGAGATTTTCTTTTAATCTTAACTTACGAAATGTAGATTATGTTAAAAGGACACATGGTCGTCTTTTTATCTTTCGAGTGAAGCTAATTGTACACAGGAACCGCGATCTGAAAGACAGCCTCCCATGTTGTCTTCTGGTGAGAACGGCTCATAAATGCTTAGACACCATCAAAAGACGATATTTAGTTTTGAAGTTTGTCTTTGTTTGATACTCAATGATATTATGATATACATCAATAAAATGATGCGCAGTCGCGAGTCCAAACAGAAATTTTATAGTTTTAGCCAAGAACAAACATATTCAGATATAAACATTACGAAGAACATACTGTCTATCTAACCTTAGTTGTGAAACAGACATTACACGAGTCTTGTGTTCTATTCTGAGTGAATGGTGTACTTTCTTATTCATGGATATATTGCGGGTTTTGATTATTGCGTTGATTACGGATAATTTTACAAGGTTTTCCGGTACCCAGAAAAAACGAAGGATTGAGGTTTTAGATAGTTAATATCTGCAATCTTCATGTATTTACAGTTTTTAACTCTCTCTCTCTCTCTCTCTCTCCCTCTCTCTCTCTCTCTCTCTCTCTCTCTCTCTCTCTCTCTCTCTCTGATCACTGTTTTGAATGCATGGAAGATTACAAAAAATCAATTTACTTCAACGATAAGTGGCGTATTTTTTTTTACATGACAACAGGTGTGTCGATTAAACATTTTAGTGCATATGTTTTAAAAACATAAAAGAGGAGTAACTGTTAAGCCACGGGGAGCGCGGAAATGGGGGCATGAACTTGGCCCACTTCAGGTAAGCCAAGAGGATTGATAGTAATTATCTCCCTTTGTTTTCAATGTGGTGCATTCCATTATTTTACATTCCTTGTCTTATGCATAATAAAGATATATCTAAAGTATATCATAAATGTGTTTCTTGTTGCACACACACACACAAACACACACACACATGATCTTTTCTTGTACATTTTTCTTATCGGGCTCACGTCGGGTGTGACCGGTCGGCAGGGTATGCTCATTCCTCCTAGGCACCGAGATCACGGCGACTTTAACGGGTAGGCATGGATGCTCACTTATCTTAGGCACCTGATCCCATCTCCGATTCATCCAGGGGTCCATGTTAGCCCGGCCATTTACTTTATGTTTAAGCTATATGATGTATTTTTTTTTTGTTATCCCAAGAAGGATCTATCCCAAGGAATCCATTTAAATTGCTTGTGTCGCGTATACACATATTATATATATTAGTATAAAAATATTAGAAGGCCGTTGAGTATACGGTACGATGATATGAGATATGTAGCCGATATGAGTATGAGTATACTCAATCGGCCTTCTAATATATTATATATATATAATAGCAACAATAATGTAAAGCTTCTGAGGATTGAAATGAAAGCGCTAAAGCTTTACTAAATGTTTTCGTATTTCCTTTTTTCTTTTTAACTATAACTTTCTGACCACTGGTGAATTTTTTGTGTATTTCAATATATATATATATATATATATAATATATTATATATATATATAATATATATATATATAATATTAATATATATATAATATACTCTATATATATATGTTTGTGAAATATAATAGGATTCACAGGAAAACATGGTTAATTCCTATACCCATGTTCGTACACAGCTGGACTACCGGTATTTATAATTGTGAGTGTATGACCTTACTAATTACTTAGGGGGGTATCCATTGATCATTTATGATAGACATGAATTGTGATCTTAAACCAGTGTGTCAAATTACCAGTGGAATGATCCATCGGCAATTCTTTTCATCCAATAATTGTTCCTTGCATTTCTTTCTAGTACAATATTCCTAGGAAATTTAATGACAGATCTTTCTCTTACGTTTAATAAAAATTCATTTTTATAGTTTTGAATACTTACCACCATCGAATTCCTTTTAATTTGGTTTTCTTCCCCTCTCCATACCAAATAAGGAAAACTAATATGATCAATAAACAGTTCAGAGTCCTCATCATAGTCACGTGGAAATTGCATCAAAATAACAGTTTTCTTTCATTCCAATGAATTGTTTCATCATTCTTCCTACTTTGGAGTCAATCTGGCTTCATCTTCACCCCCAGTATCAACTTTTAAGCGGAATTTTCCAATAGAAAACAGCTGATGCAATTTGAGAAAAATTTTAAAGTGTTTCTTTTTCTTTCTTCTTCCTAATTTTAGTTTATGGGTGATAGGTCTTCTTATTTACGTTGCAGAAGATCCACATCAAAGTGAGCAGCTGTTTACCTCACCCGGTGTATCAAATTGAATGGTCAAAACTTTCTAATAAATTTCTCGGAATAACAAAGATTCGAAACCTCGGGAATCACCAAAAGTCAAATGATGCGACATTAGAGTAACAGACACGATGACGCACAAAACTTCTTCCAGAATGTGTTGTAAACAAATCACAGGAAACTTTAAAATCTTATTTTGATTGTAGCTATGTTGATTTCAAAAGGAAATCAGGCGTGGATATAATCTCCTGTCTCCAAAACTATTTCTTGACGGGAAAGAAATCGACATCAGTCTCTCATTTGGTCACAGGCGGTGAAATCGCTCAATAAATACCCAGAAATGTACAAAAATCTTGGTCTGGTGTCAAAGGTCAAATTTTTTTGTACTTCATCAACCGAACAGATTTTCCGAAGAAAATTAAATAGCTTTCCGTAAAAAGTGAAAAGGCAGTGAAATGTTGCAGTGATATTCGTACACGCGTGGATGCCTTTTTTGTGGCAAACTGGCAAATTATCCACAAATTAGGCTTTAAAATATAGTTGTTAAAATAGTTTGATCATTGATATTACAGCAGCCACCAATCCTTGGGATTCTTTTAAATTCAGATGATTACAGTCTTCAAAAAGAGAAGCAAAACCTCGGTATCGCAACTGTGGGGACACATCCACCAAACATGTGACTAATTCCAGAGTAATGTCACCATTGAAAGTCAAATTTAATCAGATAGGATAGTCTTCATTAAACATTATGACTGATTTTTATATCTCTTTCGGTCACCCTTCAGTGAGATATTGACCAGTGTTGTCCGATAGTGATGACATGTGCTGTCGGGCAGTTCTTTTCACAAATTAGTAGTTCTTACTGGCTATTAAATTTAGCCTCTTAAACCTTTTATCACCGTTGAATAGGTAAATCTGATAATACGAAAGTACGAATTCTCTCACTAATTTTCTAACCCACCCTTGCTGTAATGAGGAACGGATTTTATTGCCGTTTAAAAGTTAGAAAGTCAATTTTGAGTGTAGATTCTTCGTGGGTCCCAATACCACCTCGTTGCCAATTTCCCTTTTATAGCTTTTCTCTAAAATGGAAGAATTAATTTACACTCTTATTTTCCATCAACAACGAGTTAAATGTTGATCAATTCATCTGTGACCGCGGTCAAGCTTTCCTGAAGTTAAATTCTTTTACCAGTTTCAAGTTCGTAATGAAATATTTTCTGACACATTTAATTCCAGAATTCAAGATAAAAGAAAATCATCCAAAATTGGATTTTTTTATGCTTTTGATACTTGTGTCTATAAAGTCGAAACATAAATGATTACTGACCGCACTGAATTAATCCAAGTCTGAAAAATCCATCTGAGAAAAAAAAAATCATCACATCACATTAGAAGGATTTTAAAATATGAATAATATCCTTCCTTTAGGTTAAAGTTCACTTCGATGAAAGATAAAAGATAGAACCATGTCTTCCAGGCAACTGTCAAGTGTGTAGGTTCTATCCGTATTTGTCCACTAGACTCCTTTTACATATATTCGATTTCAAGATTTCTAGAGTCTTTAATTAAAACCGCGAGTATGTTTATGTCTATCTAACAGTCAAGTTACTGTATTGTCATTCCAACAGTATCCACTGTCTTCCAGGGTGTTTTTCTGCTTGAATTGAAACATTACGATCTGTGGGTATTCTTAGTAAAAACTTCTGACCCTCGAAATTTTCCTGAATGAATTGTTGGTACCACCTCTGAAAAAGGCAAGGAATTTAAACTGTAACTTAAGCACAAATGATTCTACAAGGTCTGGGTTCAAGCATTTGCTCTTTTCTTCGTTAGAGTATCACCCTATTTGTATCCATTTAACCACTGTAAGTATACCCTTTGGTATCAATTGAACATATATACAGAACTCTGTTTGTTCCATATGTGTTCGAAATATGGTGTAAGCATTTTCATTAAGTTTCAATTTCATTGATAATATCTCGCTGTCGGTAGTGCATGATACAATAAAAGGGTGGGTTTTTTAGCTCATAAAATTCAAATAAACTAGTGTTTTAGTCCTCTACGTATGATTTGATAAAGTCAAGCAACATTATGTTCCTGGTTATCAAATATGTTTGGAGGAAAATGTTGCGTATTGCTATTCATCCTCAGTTTCCTTTCTGAGTAGGCGAACCCCAGTACAACAACTGTTGTGATGTCTTGAAAGTTTCTAAATCTTGATGTATAGAATAGATACTACCAAACTCTTCTTTATTTAGTTATAGCAATCCATTGATTACAAAGGATCTTCCATTCAGAAAAGACAGGTTTACATGAGGTCCGATGCCAAGATAAAATGTATCCAAAGAATACGGAAGTTGTTAAAATTTGATGATAATACCTATGGCGGCAAATGAAAGTATCTACTGGGTGGATTGATATCTTATAGGAACCGAAGTGTACACATTTTTCTGTACTAGTTCAACTTTGACGAGAAATATGGTTGACGTAATTATACAGTCCGATATCGTATTCACAGACTTCAATTCCTAACTTTGAATGTCTTTCTTTCATATATGTTTTTTAAAGAGATAACAAGTTAATTACATTAATAGATGATAGTCTTTGTTACCATGTGCATGCTTTTGCCCTGTTTTAGAAAACGGATAATCCTTGGTCAGTTTTTGTGGGAACTCAAGTGGATCAAATTACTATTATTTCACAGATCGTATTTTACCAGTACTTTAAATATATATTTAAACTTATGTATACAACGATATTATCAGTTTTAAGAGCGACACGGAGCCCTAAATTGATAATAATCGTAACTTGATTTGTTAATTTATCTTTACTAATTAACAAATCAAGCTTACAATCTGCCCCCACACTTACAAAAAGTGTGTCATCGGGGTAATATCAACCTTGTAAGTGCATGAAATGAAATACTCTTGATGTGTGATTATTTCAAAAGAATGTTTATTTTGGATAATTGTGTTAGGTGTCATCTGTTCTATTTGGGTATTTTAAGTATAATCTTAAGCTTTGGTTATAAATGTAAGTTAGAGAACCCAAGATATCGGACCGGGGTATATACATCTAGAATTTTCCTTTCAGAGAATACAAATATTTTCCTATGTTTCTTATTTTTTATTTTTACACATATTTATATTGTTTCACACATTTACAAGCATAAGTACAGCATGGTTTTATAATTTCTAAATGTTCCGAAGGGAATTGGAAAGACTGTAAATTAATTAGTCAGTCTCCTGTAGCTCTTTCTTTCATCCATATCTATATCATTTTACCTGTCTCTATCCTTAAATTTTCTCCTTGATTGTTTTACCAGTTTCTCTTCTTCATCATAATACCTGTCTCTATCCTTTAATTCTTCTTTACCTGCCTGTGCTTTTCATGCATTAGGAGTGTAAGAGGAATATTATCTCTTATTAGAGATGTTAAAACAAAAATGCAAACCATCCATTCTTCTGTGTTTAGTATACCAGAAGTGATTTTAAAAATTATACATGTATAAGGATGGTATACTGGTTCCATATAAGAAAACATGTACCAACATTAATTTCGATTACAGCTAATTTAGACAGCTTAGTTTTAATTCCACATTTGGTAATCCCGAAGGTTCCATATCTGAGAATGAAATTCTTCGAAACTTTTAACACACTTAATACCACTTTTAATACCTCAGTCAATGGGGCGGAAGAATTTGGGTGGATTCAAAGATTTCATAAAACCCTTACTAAGAAAAATTCATATATAAATGTTCTTCCCAGCTTTATCTTTGCTTCTCACGAAAGTATGAACTGTCAAAAAAGAAACGTCAGCCACAACACATGCAAGGAGTAGTGCAAATCAAATGTTAACTCCAAAGAAAATCGAAAGTAGAATTCACAAAATTTTCCAAAATCGAGGGCATTAAAATACACGATTTTTCATGAGAAGAAAATATCTTCCTGTGACCTTTACCTCGACATTTAGATTTATCGACTATGTTTTATCAATTAACAATATTTACTTACATTCAAATGTTGATTTGATATACATGTAAGTATATCCCAGTAAACTCAAACGTTTTACAAATTTGTTTCATGATTGGATGTTTTATTGATCAGAGACTTTAAAACAAACTAACAACTTCAGCTGCATGTGGTATTGATTCAATACACAGGAGCATGTTCTACGTATCATCAATTTTTAATCAGAGGCAGACTACTGACAAATAGGTTGTTGTCACAGAGGTTTCAACCATCTCATCTAAAAGTCATCATTTTGCAAAATCCATGATCGTGAAAATCATCTCATTTGCACATTCAACCTGTCACTAGGTTGAATGCTGTATGACGTGTTTCATACCATGAGGCTGTTATTTACATGCTTATCAACACAGAGGACTCGCAACGGGTTTGACTGGTCCACCTCGGTGTTCTTTGGGCCCTGTGCTTGCCCTGCTGGTTTGACTGGTCCACCTCGGTGTTCCTCGGGCTCTGTGCTTTATAGATGAGGTAACTGGTTGACCACTGTTCATTTTCCTCACTTTCTACCCTTGAATGATTCTACCCATCTATATCCTCAAACTCCATTAAACATTTTGATCGTCTGTTCCCTATAACTCTGATTGCTAATATTTATGTCTCCCCCTTCCCCCTCTTCCAGGGGGAGACATATCTTCGTATCTTTTTCTGGCGTCTTCTGTGCTGTTCACACAAATCTCGCCGAACGCTTCTCCTCCCTAAACGGAGCATCATTAGATAGACTTGAACTTTGTACACATGCTTCTTGCCATTTGTAAGAATGTGTATATTGTCGGGACAGGAAGGATCCAAATTATTTCCATTCTCAAGATTATGTGTGGATCTCTGCTAGGAGTAAGCGAGGGTGTAATGATATGTGCTTGTGAATCACTCGTGAAACGCGTTCTTCCTCCTAAGCCGTTATCGATAGACTTGAAAACTTTGTAGTGCTTCCTTGCCATTTGTGGGATAGTGCATAATTGTTGGACAGGAGAATCCAGATTAATCTTTCTCAAGTTATGGTTGATCGCAACCAGCGAGGTGGAGGCGTTGTAATATAGATTGTGAACTCTGTGAACAGCTTATCTCCTCCATACCCAGGCACGGTTATTCAGAATAGACTTGCCGACTATGTAGCACTTTCCTTCCTACTTTACCATTCTGTAGTAGTTGCATATTGTCAGGACGAGGATCCAATTATTTTCTTCAATGTTAAGGTGAGATCACAAACAAGGGGGAAGGGTGATACATATAGGCCATGTTGGAGACGTTCTCCTCCTACACCGCCTTATAGATAGCCTTGAAACTTTGTTACAATGCTTCATTGACCAGTTTGTAGTAGCCTAGGTCACGCAAGCCGTTTTGACTCCCCACTCAAACGCCTTGGAAGCATTCTATTTAAAAATAATTTACACCTACGAGGAGGGCGCTATTAAAGACGTGTGCTCTAATTTAATATGGTTGACACCAAAGAAAAACAAACATTTGGATTAAAACAAAACCTTCATTTGTTGACCATTATCCCAAATAAAACAGTTATATAATTCCGTAAGTATTCGTTAACTCTGATTATTCATTTTATTTTAAATAAATTAGTGGCGGATATTGTGACATCCACGTGGAAAATCTGCAATTGACTTTTCTAAACATCAATCTTCGGTAGACATGGCCGATTTTCCACAGGTGTTGATAAAGCTAGCTAACACGTCAATAAACTTTCTCTAAAGGATTTCAGCATAAACGTCCATTTTTCTAAATCGAATAAAACTTTTGTTCATTATATTGTCTCGACTGCGTGTGCCACCCGTTATTAAAATCAATCCAATCAGCTGCTTTATATCAGAATTTGGATTAAGCCTCGTTTTGGAGTGTAAATTTTTATCGTAGAATTTGTCGCACGGCTGTATTGACAAACGGCTAGGTAGACCTAGACACATTTGTGTAGATGTGCATATTGTCAGGACAGGAGGATCAAATATAGTTTCCTTCAAGTTATTGGGGGGTCCCAACATGGGTGGACGTTGTTAATATAGCTTGCGAACACTTATTCCTTGTACATGGTCTTTCTGGATTGCCTTGAAACTTTGTGTACAATGTTTTATTGCCATTTGTTAGATGTGGCATATTGTACAGACAGGAGGATCCAATAATTTTCCTTCAAGTTATGAGGGATCCAACAGGTGGTGGAGTGTGGTAAAATAGCTTTAGGGAACACTTTCTTCAATACAGTCTATCAAATAGCCTTTGAAGACTTTGTACAATGCTTCATGCCATTTGTAGATGTGCATTATTTGTCAGGACAGGATCGAGCATCCAATTTATTTTCCTTCAAGTTATGGGAGATCCAAGCAGGGGTGGGAGGGTTGTAGCTTTATAAACGCTTATCAGATAGATTTGATATATGTACAGATGCTTTACAGCTCTTTGTAGAATGTGCATATTGTCTGGACAGGAGGATCCAATAATTTTCTAAAAAGTTAAGGTGGGTCTAAGTGAGGTGTGGATGTTAAAATAGCTTGCGAATTACTATCCAATACGGTATTATCTGATAGACTTGAAACTTAATTGTTATCCATCAAATTTTATAGCAGATCTAAGAGGGGTGTCAATGTAAAATAGCTGGTGAACAACTTCTCTTTCTATATAGCTTATTTGGATTAGCTTGGAAATATTTTTTGAATATTTTTCTCCATGTTATCATTCATAATGTCTATGTTCCTGCTTATGCTTCTCCTGCCATACCATGTTAGTACTTCAGAGGGGAGGTGGTTATAATTTGGTAGCACTTTTCACTTTGGGGAGGAGGGGAGACATTTGTTTTTAATAAAAACAAATTTTAATTTACATCTCTTTCAATGAATATTTTGTAACCCCTAACTCTTTCATTATTTTTACTGTTGAGTGTCCTGTAATTCTTTCCTTGAATATTGCAATTGTATATATGTCACAGGACAAACGAGGATTCAGGACAATCCCAGATCGTCCTAGGACAAACGCGGATCCTCATTTTTCCTAGGAGAAACGAGGATCCCAGTTTGTACTGGCATATATTCAGTACAAATGAGGATCTTTGTTTTTCCTAGGACAAATGCAGATTCTCATTCTTTCTAGGGGCTGGGACAAACCAAGGATTAGGACAAACGAGTATTGTAAACTGAATTATGGATGAGAGATTATGAAAGAAATCGATGAGTTTAATTTTGTCAGTTTAAGACATAATGCTTTAAATACCACGAGCACAAAATTTATGAGTTTCATTTTCTTGAAACTGTGAAACATAATTATACATGAAATGTGTCATGCATTAAATATGAAGAACACAAAATGTACAAGTTAAATTTGTAAAAGCCAGACATAATTTAATGAAATTTACAATACATTGTACATTCAATAAATATCCATCTTGTCCCGATTTCAGTTACATGGTTTTAGTTTTTGCACATATGATTTGTTGGATGACATTTTGTCCCGCATTTTATTCCAGCTTCTTACATGAAGGTCACCTGAGTACGCTCCAGTATTTAGCACTACATTGTTCAGCTCATCAAATCTTTCATTATATGTTTCGGATTTCCAACATTTCGGTATGAGCATCACTGAAGAGACATAATATGTCTAAATGCGCATCTGGTGCATCAAAATTGGTACCCGTAACAAGAAAGATTAACATTTAATGGCATGACACATTTCATGTATAATCCTCGTTTCTCCTAATCCTTGGTTTGTCCTAGCCCCTAGGAAAACGAGGATATCCGCGTTTGTCCTAGGAAAACAATCGTACTGAATATACGCCAGTACAACCTGGGATCCTCATTTCTCCCAGGAAAAATGAGGATCTGCGTTTGCCCTAGGACGATCTGGGATTGTCCTGAATCCTCGTTTGTCCTGTGACATATATCTTGAATGAATATGTTGCTGTTGTGTATTCTGTAATTCTCCCTTGAATATTTTGCTGTTATTTATCAAATATCCTAAAACTCTTCTGGAATATTTTGCTGTTATATATATATCCTAAATCTCTTCCTTAACTATTTTGCTGTTATGGTATCCTGTTATTCTCTCTTTGATATCTTACTTGCCAATTGTCTGTACATATAGTCCTTGACTCGTAAACCTTTCAGTAATAATGATTGTAATCATATAAAGTCTGCCTTTACCGTTCTATCTAGTTGGATACTAGGAGGTGTGGGGTCTAAATATCTGATGATATTTCAACCATTTTCATTTCATTAGTTTATTTATTTACTTTTTTATGTTAAGTTATCATTAGGCTTTCTTTTGCATCAGGGAAATGCAAGTGTACGTTCCCCTAAAGAATTATAAAGTAACATAGAAACTGATTTTATGTCTCAGAATGTTTACCTTACAAGAGAACAGCTCACCGAAGCTTGCTTTTTGCTTAGAATGACTAAAAACAGTGTGAGAGTGAAATATGTCATTTATTACACTAAACAAATGACGAAGTTAAAGGTTCACAAACATGTGGGGGGAAAGTATGATGTATAATATCAAAATGTATATCTTTAAAAGTTGCTTTATAAAGTTTATGTCCAATTTTCTTCAAAATTATATTTCTAATGGAAAGTAATTTGCTTCCTCCCCCAGTTTTTCAATTCTTTGAGTCTATCAAAAAAGGATGTTTTTAACGATTTTGCGGTGTTATTACTTAACGTTAATTTCATAAGACAGGAAGTTGTAAACAGCTTTGAATTGTCATGTATACAGGATCGATAACAAATCATCAGTCACTGAGTTATGCGAAATTTTGCTTGTCATCGATGTGTAGAATTTAAACTTAATCTGGGTAATGTTAATGTTATTTCTTGTCCAACAAATTAACACATTTTAACATTCAAACTTAGTTCGGCGTAGCAGACAAACGCAAATGACGAAGAATGCCATTGAAGTAACTGCACACGTTTGTGTTGACTTCACAATTACCTGTTTTATCAAAAGAAAATGTACCTCTAGCCAATCTTTTTATTTCTGTTAAGAATTCATTTTATTTCGACAAATTATAATTCTATTGCATCGTGTACAAACTCTTTATTGCCATTTCCCACACGGAGATTAAACGACTGTATTCCTTAGATCATTTTGTTAACATTGGAATATGAATGTTCATAAACAAAATCAAAGAAAATTACTTTCCCTAAAATGTCATGGCTTTATGGACATTTTCTTGAGTGTCTGTAAAATGTTTATCAAATTCGGATCAAAATAGAGATTATTCTATCGAATAGATCATTATTGTCATTTGACAGTGACGCAACTCATTAAGATAAGAGATATATTTCAATCAGTCCAAGATGTATCATCCGATTGTATAATATATGTTGGATGTCAGTCACTAATTAGGTAATTCACGCAATCTTTTTTATCCTTCGATTAGATCATGTTTGCCATTGTTCGTTTGACTATAAACAGGTATCTCCTATTTCGGGACGATTTGTTGGTTACGCTTTTTAACCTGCAACAGGTTGTCAACGCAATGTGTGTATAGACTGCTTAGATGATTTTTTTTTTACTTTTCCCCCAATAAATTCTAATGTAAATTACATTATTTGGTCCATATCATCTACTAAAAACGGAGCTATAAATGAATAAGCCACCCTACGTTTATTTAAACTGACAGTTTCACCACTAGACTAGTAATAGTTTCCGAAGAAATGCATGGCGTCTGTAAAAATACCTCGCATTGGTAAATGTGTTGTTTGTATGTTTCTATACGTCCCAGGTCCGGAATTGATATGCATTAATTTTAAAATGTCCATAGTTCTATGTGCTGCATTTCAAGCATTACGAATAAAGATGGGTCAAAAAGTTTTAATTATAATGTTTTATCAATTCCAATATGTGTACAATTTTAGATACAAACATAAACATCCACCCAGCAAATTCAAAAAATACGATATGACATTCTACGGCGTCTGAATAGATGCACGAATATTGAACTAGCGATAAGATATTTAAGTTTCACTCGAAATTCATGATCCATAAAGGCAAAAATAAAGGGGTTAAATATATTCTGAGCAATGTAAAATGTAGAAAAGAAAGTTAGTGCAACTTCCTCGGCATCGGTGAGTGATTCCCAAAAAGTGACAGAGACACTTTGTTGCAAGATTATGACGGAGGATAGAATCAATGTTAATAGATAACTAAACGAAATCATGACAAATATTTTCACAAAGTGAGTCAATATATGGTGGTAATAATCTCTTTCTTTCCGTTGTCCGTGTCCGTTGTTTGCAGTCGTTTTCCCTTTACTTTCGCTAGATGGTGCTGTTGATTTGGTATTTGACGAATGATCCCCAAAACCTTTGTTAGATGTCTCTTTTTTGTTCAAACTGTCCAAACTTATTGTTGAAATTCCACTATTTTCTCTTTTTTTAGCGTATGGTGCATCCAATTTTACTGTACAAAACAAAAATTGCTACTAAGCTGCAACCTCCTGTAATCATCAAAGCATCAGCATATATGGCATCTCCTATTAGATCACTGCTTGCACTTCTCATACACGAGTACGTCGTCAAATTATATTCTGATCTGTATTTCTTAACTACTTTATATTGGAACGGAAGAGGAGTGGCTACTATGACAGCCAAGAAAAATGACAACAGGAGTACAAAAATCCTCACTCTTTTGTTCATCTGATTCGCATGTGGTTTGCAGATTCGTCGATACTGGTCTGATGCAATAAGTAGCAGAATGAATGATCCTAAAATTTGTGTTGCTGCAACCAAATACCACCCAATACGGCATGCACTCTGGTAGTAAAAGTTAACACGATACATGATTAAAGCTATAGAGAAGCATGATCCTATTAGCCCAGATATCAGGTTCACAACGGCTAGGTACGGAATGAAGCGCCGTCCTTCGGAGTGCTTCAGTTTTGGATGTACAAATAACACTGTTCCATTTCCTATTGTCCCGATAAACACGTAAAAGATATAGATAACCAAAACGGGTAAAAATTTGTCAGATTCTTTTCTATTAAGTTCAGTCAAAGTGATGTTGACAATCATTGTGAATTCTCTGCGTTTCTTTCCGGAAATTTACTGGAAAGTCGTACCGGAAGAATTTTTTTTATACATTTCCGATATTGGACATCTCTTGTTGTAGATAGAGATGTATTAGACATTTTTAATTCATATGTATAAAATTACAGATAACAATTATTCAAAATGTTTTTATATGTATGAATATGCAAAATATGAGATGGCTATTTGAGATTTGTACAATGAAATTGATGAATGTTCTATATTCAAAACTGTGTCTCTTGGAATAAAGAGCTGAATGGAAATCGTGGTGTAATCCTTTTAGAGAAGTTTTAACGACGATGAATTGATTGGATTATAAGCATGATCTGTCTATGGTACTTGAATATTGCTTGTATATGCACGATTTATCAGACAATGATGAGGTCTCCATATACCCAATATACACATGTACTCGTCTATAGGTCGATTCGCCTCTAAGTCGGTTGTGGGTAGGTTTTTTTTTAAGATTAACCCGCTTATCTTTTGCCAGAATCGGTTGACAATTTCAAATCAAAGTTACACTGATTTTGCCCCTGTATCAAAAAATATTTTGAGAAATGATGCCGGTATTTAATTATCCTTTCTCCAAAAATCGATATCATGTCATTTCTCATATTATTTACCTGTGTGCCATAATATGTTTTATATTTCTTTGTCCAGACTAAGTCTGGACGATGATCGTGATAATCGTCGGAGTTTTAAATAAATATTGGTACATTTCACCGACTAGAAAAATATCGATCTCCCTATGACTTGCCTATAAGTCGGACAAAGACTTTTGGACGAAAATTTTACTCTCCAAAATCCGACTTATAGNTTTCTCATATTATTTACCTGTGTGCCATAATATGTTTTATATTTCTTTGTCCAGACTAAGTCTGGACGATGATCGTGATAATCGTCGGAGTTTTAAATAAATATTGGTACATTTCACCGACTAGAAAAATATCGATCTCCCTATGACTTGCCTATAAGTCGGACAAAGACTTTTGGACGAAAATTTTACTCTCCAAAATCCGACTTATAGGCGAGTATATACAGTAAGTAAAACTGAGTAAATTCTGGGTCCACGTCACTTTGTGTGTATGCCAACATCTTTGTTGTGAAAACTCCCTGTTTTAATAGTTTTTATAGTAGTTTTCAAACTTTCCACAAAAATACTCTACAACAGAGAAGGACCCCTATAAATTCTGGGTTCACGTCACCTTGTCTGTTTGACAACATCTTTGTTGTGATGAATACTTTCGTTGCACGATCATACGCAGAACAAGCTCTTGCGTAT
>CAJDSM010046156.1:0-10371 GCA_903981925.1 Ostrea lurida
GCGATAAATCCAGTGACATCACAGACCGGGGTAGTACATTCACGTTTTGCAGCTGTAGATAGTCACTAATAATGTGTGTGGTTATGCGTTGTCCTGCTGTCCATTTGCGTCCATTGACATTACATGTACTGTTGTTGTTGGTCCTGCTGTCCATTGACATACACTGACGTTGTGTGTTGTCTGCTGTCCATCTGACATTACACTGACTGTTGTGTGTTGTCCTGCTGTCCATTGACATTCACTGACTTTGTGTGTTGTCTGCTCCATTGCATTACCACTGTTGTGTGTTGTCCGTGCTGTCCATTGACATTACACTGACTGTTGTGTGTTGTCCTGCTGTCCATGACATTACACTGACTGTTGTGTGTTGTCCTGCTGTCATTGACATTCACTGACTGTTGTTGTTGTTCCTGCTGCCATGACATTACACTGACTGTTGTGTTGGTTGTCCTGCTGTCCATTGACATTACCTGACTGTTGTGGTTGTCCTGCTGTCCATTGACATTAACTGACTGTATGTGTGTTGTCCTCTGTCCATTGACATTACACTGACTGTTGGTGTTGTGCCCTGCTGTCCATTGACATTACACTTGACTGTTGTGTGTTGTCCTGCTGTCCATGACATTACACTGACTGTTGTTGTTGTCCTGCTGTCCATTGACATACACTGACTGTTGTGTGTTGTGGTCCTGCTGTCGCTTTACATTACACTGACTGTTTGGTTGTCCTGTCCTGACATGTACACTGTGTGAATTGTGGTTTGTGTCCTGCTGTCCATTGACATTACACTGACTGTTGTGTGTTGTCCTGCTGTCCGTTGACATTACACTGACTGTTGTGGGTGTTCCTGCTGTCCATTGACATTACACTGACTGTTGTGAATGTTGTGTTATGTGTTGTCTGCTGTCCATCTGACATTACACGACTGTTGTGCGTTGTCCTGCGTCCGTTGACATACGCTGACTGTTGTTTTTGTGTTGTCCTGCTGTCCATTGACATTACACTGACTGTTGTGCGTTGTCCGCTGTCCATTGACATTACACTGACTGTTTGTGAATGTGTGGTTATGTGTTGTCCTGCTGTCCATTGAACATTACACTGACTGTTGTGTGTTGTCCTGCTGTCCGTTTGACATTACACTGACGTTTTGCGTGTTCCTGCTGTCCATTGACATTACATGACTGTTGTGAATGTGTGGTTATGGTTGTGTCCTGCTGTCCATTGACATTACACTGACGTTTGTGCGTTGTCTCTGCATGTCGTTGACATTCACTGACTGTGTGTGTTGTCCTGCTGTCCGTTGACATTACACTGCTGTTGTGTGTTGTCCTGCCTGTCCGTTGACATTACGCTGACTGTTGTGAATGAATGGAATAACATGCTGAAGTATAATCTTATCATGGTAGCATACGCCAGTTAAAAATCCCTCCACTATCACACTAATCTCACAAAACAGTGATGCCAGAGCAGAACGGGACGGATAGCAGGATGTTGGCCTCTTGCAATCTGTTCCTTACGGTACAAGGACTTATTTGTCAATGCTCAGGGATGTTTCTAGTGGTCAAAGAAGCCGAATGGAATCAATTATGCATTGCCAAATGTGACACCACCGTTTGATGACATATCTTGCCAATGTGACGTCACATACATATAGGCGTCCTGATCATGGGCAATCTCGAATGGTGCCAGTTTGGTGATACTATCTCCATAAAGCATTTACAGTGTTAATATCAATTCAATAGTTAACACATTTCTATGAGACACCCCGGCTTCCAGCATCCCAGTAACACACAAATGATAATTTTCAATCGTGCGAGGCATCTTATTCCAAAAACCAATGTTTTTTCTGTTTCATTCTAATTGAGTACTAACTACGTACATGTCGCTTAGGCTTGAAACACCAGAAAGCATGCTGTAGCCATTAAGATGAGTCAAATGTGATATTTAACAAACCAAGTACTCAAACATGTGTTTAGTGCCTCTCATAATATAGAGTGATGATCAAAGAATGCTACTGTAAAGGGCTTTAATTTCACGGGGCTAAAATTTCGCGATTTTAATCTTTTAGCGTTTCGTGATGGTTTAAATTTCGCGGATAGTAAATATTCTAAGCTTGAGTCATATACCCAAACACATTAAACAGCACTTCGCGATGGTTTTATTTTCGCGATAGCTGATGTAATCGCGAATATAGCGAAAATAAAACCCATGTGAATATTAAGTTCCCCCTTTACAGTATTTATGCTTTCATTTAACTTTTACACGGTTTCTTTTTTTTGTTTTGCTTATTAATAAATTAAATATTTATTCTCACTAAATCTTGATCAATAAATTTCTCATTAATTATTGGGAGTTTTTTGTTTTTTACAAAATTTTAAGATGATACAAACCATTAAGAAGTCACATTTTTTCATTCTCATTGATCGTTTGATGAATGTTTTATATGTCGCACTCTGCTGCCTCATCTTAAGTTCTTCTTGTTGCATCCTGAAAATGAATAGTTAGTTATTAATTACAGCTAATTAATTACAGCTAAAACATCAATCTTAGCAATTCAGTTCACTGTTAACTTGCTTTACTGTTTGACACTTAAAATTACAAAATGTAAAGTTCCCTGCACATGTATACAGTTTGCACAGTGCAGTAACTTCATCAATAAGTTTTCTTACTTATTTTCAATATTGTTTTACTATCATCATGAACAGTCAATTTTGTAAACTGCAGTGAAAATGATAGTCATAGCCTTTACATATGTAAAGTTCAATATTGTATCATCTTATGGAGATCAATAAACAAACCAAGTGAATTCAAGATGGAGGCTTCCCTTACAAAATATGGAATAACCTGGCAAAAACTGAAAGCTGTCACAGTTGTTTTTCCAAGAGATACCATGGATTATTAATTAATTTAGCTTTGCATTTAAGATTAAAAAAAACTAGATGTGTCGGTGCGACACGAATGCCCCGCCTACAGTGAAGTCTAATGAAGGAAATTCGTAAGGGTGATGCATGAACTGTGGCGTATCTATATACAAATTTGATTCGAATGTGTGCAACCGTTGCAGAGATAATGAATGGAAACGAAAAATTTCTGATTTTTTCAGTTCAAGAGGCTAACTCTGTCAAAATCATCGGACCATGACAACTTCGAACTTGACCTGCAATTCCTGTGACATATCCATATAGAGTTGAATGTGTGCAACCGTTGCAGAGATAATGAACGGAAACGAAAAAATTCTGATTTTTTTTTTCTAGTTCAAGAGGCTAACTCTGTGTCAAAAATCATCGGACCATGACCAACTTCGAACTTGACATGCTTATCCCGTGACGTATCCATATATACTAAATTTGAGTCGAATATATGCAACCGTTGCAGAGATAATGAACGGAAACGAAAAATTTTTGATTTTTTTCTAAGTTCAAGAGGGCTAACTCTCTTCAAAAATCATCAGACCATGACCAACTTCCCAACTTGACCTGCATATTCCTGTGACGTATCCATATACTAAATTGAGTCGAATATGTACATCCGTTGCAGAGAATAATGAAACGGAAACAGAAAAATTTCTGATTTTTTTCTAAGTTCAAGAGGGCTAACTCTGTCAAAAATCATCGGACCATGACCAACTTCGAACTTGACCTGCATATTTCCGTGACGTATCTATATACTAAATTGAGTTGAATATGTGCAACATCGTTGCAGAGATAATGAACGGAAACGAAAAATTTCTGATTTTTTTCTAAGTTCAAGAGGGCTAACTCTGTCAAAATCATCGGACCAAGACCAACTTCGAAACTTGACCTGCATATTCCCGTGACATATCCATATACCAATTTGAGTTGAATGTGTGCAACCGACTTGCAGAGATAATGAACGGAAACCAAATGATGACGGAATGACAGAATGACGGAATGACGGAACAGGGTAACACTATATGCCCCGGCCATTTTATGGCGGGGCATAAAAAACTAGATGTGTCGGTGCGACACGAATGCCCCGCCTACGGTGAAGTCTAAATGAAGGAAATTCGTAAGGGTGAAATTGAAAGTTTTTCATATGCATGAACTGTGGAGTATCCATTTATCAATTGGAGTTGAATGTGTGCAACCGTTGCAGAGATATGAACGGAAACGAAAAATTTCTGATTTTTTTTCTAAGTTCAAGAGGGCTAACTCTGTCAAAAATCATCGGACCATGACCAACTTTGAACTTGACATGCATATTCCTGTGACATATCCATATACCAAATTGAGTTGAATGTGTCAACCGTTGCAGAGATAATGAACGGAAACGAAAATTTCTGATTTTTTTTCTAAGTTCAAGAGGGCTAACTCTGTCAAAAATCATCGGACCATGACCAACTTCGAACTTGACCTGCATATTCCTGTGACATATCCATATAGAGTTGAATGTGTGCAACCGTTGCAGAGATAATGAACGGAAACGAAAAAATTTCTGATTTTTTTTCTAAGTTCAAGAGGGCTAACACTGTCAAAAATCATCAGACCATGACCAACTTCGAACTTGACCTGCATATTCTTGTGACGTATCCTGCATATACCAAATTTGAGTTGAATGTGTGCAACCGTTGCAGAGATAATGAACGGAAAGAAAAATTTCTGATTTTTTTTCTAAGTTCAAGAGGGCTAACTCTGTCAAAAATCATCGGACCATGACAACTTCGAACTTGAACTGCATATTACCGTGACGTATCTATATCTAAATTTGAGTTGAATATGTGCAACCGTTGCAGAGATAATGAACGGAAACGAAAAATTTCTGATTTTTTTCTAAGTTCAAGAGGGCTAACTCTGTCAAAAATCATCGGACCAAGACCAACTTCGACTTGACCTGCATATTCCCGTGACATATTCCATATACAAATTGAGTTGAATGTGTGCAACCGTTGCAGAAGATAATGAACGGAAACCAAATGATGACGGAATGACGGAATGACAGAATGACGGAATGACGGAACAGGGTATACACTATATGCCTGGCATTTTATGGCGGGGGCATAAAAAAACTAGATGTGTCGGTGCGACAACGAATGCCCCCGCCTACGGTGAAGTCTAATGAAGGAAATTCGTAAGGGTGAAATTGAAAGTTTTTCATATGCATGAACTGTGGAGATCCATTTATCAAATTGGAGTGTGAATGGTGTGCAACCGTTGCAGAGATAATGAACGGAAACGAAAAATTTCTGATTTTTTTTTAAGTTCAAGAGGCTAACTCTGTCAAAAATCATCGGACCATGACCAACTTCGAACTTGACATGCATATTCCTGTGACATATCCATATACCAAATTTGAGTTGAATGTGTGCAACCGTTGCAGAGATAAATGAACGGAAACGAAAAAATTTCTGATTTTTTTTCTAAGTTCAAGAGGGCTAACTCTGTCAAAATCATCGGACCATGACCAACTTCGAACTTGACCTGCATATTCTGTGACATATTCTTATAGAGTTGAATGTGTGCAACCGTTGCAGAGATAATGAACGGAAACGAAAAATTTCTGATTTTTTTTTCTAAGTTCAAGAGGGCTAACTCTGTCAAAAATCATCAGACCATGACCAACTTCGAACTTGACCTGCATATTCTTGTGACGATATCCATATACCAATTTGAGTGAATGTGTGCAACCGTTGCAGAGATAATGAACGGAAACGAAAAATTTCTGATTTTCTTTCTAGTTCAAGAGGGCTAACTCTGTCAAAAATCATCAGACCATGACCAACTTCGAACTTGACCTGCATATTCTTGTGACGTATCCATATACAAATTTGTGTGAATGTGTGCAACCGTTGCAGAGAAATGAACGGAAACAAAAAAATTTCTGATTTTTTTCTAAGTTAGAAGAGGCTAACTCTGTCAAAAATCATCGGACCATGACCAACTTCAAACTTGACCTGCATATTCTTTGTGACATATCCATTTACCAAATTTTAGTTGAATGTGTTGAACCATTGCAGAGATAATGAACAGAAACCAAATGATGACGGAAGGACGGGATGACGGAACAGGGTAACACTATATGCCCCCGGCCATTTATGGCGGGGGCATAAAAAGATCAAATCTTGAAGTATTTTAAACTTTAGAAGAATGTTTAAACTTTGAAAATTCAATCCAAGCAATTTTACAATTCATGCCTTATGTTCCAATGTATAAAAGAATGAATATGGTAGAGTTCACGTGATAACTATAGTCTAGTGCAGAAGTTTAGCGTACGCATGTCTAGTCATCTAGTGCACGTGAACAAAGTTTAGTTTAGTTCAGAAATAAAATATGGCCGTCTTCAATAGATTAATTGTAGAATTGTCAATTTTTGATGGCTTTATTGAATTACATATAAATTACGAGCAAAATTTGAACAACTACAATTTGTCTCTCGTTAACCGTGTTCTCCAGGATAGCAATTTCCCCCAAAATTCAATTTCAAGTAGTTTTTCTTTTTTAAAATTGCAATTAAGCTTGCTCTCCAAGTGAAGAACTCGATTGTTGCAATTTACTATGCCATTGGAAAGAATTAATTGTAACACAATGGTGTAATCAACAAAGATCACAGAAAACATGCATCCCTTTGAAATTTTGTCAAATATTCTTCAAAATCAATCTATGCTCTGTTACAGAACCTGCATTTTACATTTTGTCCGCCATCTTGAACTAGACCACTAAAACTGTAAATGTTTACGCACAACGACGGACGAATATAAACTCGTTTTCTAAGTTAGCTAGAAGAATCAATATTCCACCTACTTTAGGGTCACCAGATTCACATCATCAGGTATTGTGTGGAACATCTCTGATAGTTTGGATTCAGTGTTACATTTCAATGTTGATTCTCTACAACAGAAAGGTTACAAATGTATGCAATCTTATCACTAATGTTGTACGGCTTTTCTTAATGTTTCAGAATTACATGTACTAAATTTATATACTAAGCATGCACTCTTCATGAAGACACATTATATAATGAAAACACATCTTACATGATAAAATATAATGACCCATTAACGAAGCATACATGGACCACAGAGACTTGTGTTAAGAAAAATCAAGACCTCCCCTCCCCCCCCCCTAATTTTCCTAAGGGGTGTCTTCATTTTTTCTGCACAAGTCCCTGTGCATGGACAGAAATGATGGATAGGAATATTTCCATTTTGATTGTTTTGTTTTAAAAATTGTAATGATGGCCATTTTTTCATATTAAAACCCTTTGCAGAACTTTGTAAATGAACAAAATTTAATGCAGAAAAATTAAGACACCTCCTAGGAAAATTAGGCAACAATTAGGAACATTGACTGCTGAACAGGTTGGGAACACTTCCCCTGTAGCATGATCTTCTCACTAAAATGTGATTATCCCTCTCTAGCGAGAAAATAAACAGTACAACTATAAACAGGTCTTTTGCTATTTTTCTTGAAAATAATGGCAAATCCCATGTATAACTTTTGTGTAGATCTGTAACTTTGATATTTTTGTATCAATTGCAGTAATTTACAATAATGACCCAAGGTGGGGCAACCCAGAAACTTGTATGAAAACTTTAAAATAATTCGCTATAATTCATATATAAAATTGTAACCTCGTAATTTGATACGATAAAGAAGGAAATCTTGAAATTTTGCCAATTGACCATTGACTGACCCCACAAAGGGATGTACAATGTAACTCGCGGCAAAGTGTAGATACGTCTATTACCATGATAGAATTAATAATTTATTTAAGAAATCACGTTCTGCATAGGAGAGCAGGACACTGAAACCCAATACAAATTGCGAGTACTTTTATTTTGGTTCACATATTTGCAGCAGAAGTATTGGACATATAGCACCTTTTCTTCTTTTTCACACAGAGTATAAATATGTATTAAACTCCTCAGTGTTTTTCTCGGTTAAACGGAATATATTTTTCCTGATAGAGGGGGACAATTGCATTTCAGCAAGATCTCGCTATAAAAGGGGAAGAGTTCCCAACCTGCTGATTTTTAGGTTTTGCATGGGTTCAAGTCCTGCAAGGGTTTTAATTTTTTTTTTTTAAATATATTACCCTTTACTAAAACTGTACTTTTTAACTAAATAAAGTACACTTGAAAGTTTTCAATTTCAAAATAGTGCAGGTACACAGAATCACCAAAATAACCAAAAGGTGACCGAAATTACCAAAAAAGGTGACCAAAATTACCAATAAATTGACCGAAATTACAACACTGTATGTTCATCTCGTCACTTCATGACCATTGGTAATGATTTTAAGAATTTATAGACATAAAACCGAAATTGTGAAGCATAAATTAGTTATTTACTTTTAATAGCGAACTCTCGTAATGAGTGGCCTATTAATAGTATGTACCCTAAATGGAGATTTACCCCGTGGGGAACTGGGTTAGAATAGGTCCCTAGTACCCCTTTGCTTGTCGTAAGAGGCAGCTAAATGGGGCTGTCCTTCAGTTGAGACAGCATAAACCGAGTCTCTGTGTCACAGCAGGTATGGCACTATAAAGATTCCTCCCTGCTCAAAGGCCATGAGCGCTGAGCATAGGCCTAAATTTTTCAGCCCTCTACCGGCAATGGTGACGTCTCCATATGAGTGAAAAATTCTCAAGCGAAACGTAAAACAATATACATCATTCTGTATAATCAATCAATCAATAAATGGAGATTTAAACTGGACAGGTAATTAAATCAGAACAAATATTTGTTCCATTATGGTCGATATGAGTAAATATCGACATTTAAATGCATCTACGGCTACAGACTATTTATTGGTCGCTCACTTCTCAAGTTTGCCAAAAGGGAAATAACTCTGATTTACGCTTCACAATTTTGGTTTTTATGACCATAAGATCTTCAAATCATTACCAGTCATGAAATTTTATGTGTGACTTCACTAGATGACATACAGCAATGAACATACACAGTGAAATAATTTTGGTCAATTTATCGGTAATTTCAGTCACCTTTTTGGTATCTGTCACCTTTATGGTAATTTCGAGTAATTTTGGTGCTTCTATGTACAGGTGTCATAGATATTAAATTGTAATAGGTAGAAAATGCAACTGATCTGACCGGGATTCAAAACCGGGCCCCCTGAATCTCTCAGGTGCTTTACTAAATGAGCTATCTGGCCACCAGAGATTGAACCTGGCTGACCGCTACACTCCTTCCTCCTTAATTTGTCTTCGTCCCATACATGTGATATCTACACCCTTTTGGGGTGGATCACCCTTTTTGAAGCAATCTCACGACGCTCACCGCGGCGGGTAACAATATCTCACCCCCCCAAAAAAATTGCTTTTTGTTTAAAGGTGTAGTATGCAATTAGTTCCCTTTAATCATGAAAGTTGTTATCAAAAAAGCCAAAAAGGCCTGCAAGTCCAGAAGATACCTCCAAGAAGACATCTTTGACATTTAGTAGAGCTAATGCTATCACATGAACACTTAAAACTGCTGAAACGTTGACTGTGACACTTGATAAATTTACTTTTATAATAAAAGATGAACTAAAGCTGTATTTTTAAGGTCTTGATTCATGGCCTGTTATTACAGCAATCATTGATAGGAAAAAAAAAATCTCACCACCAAATCACCCCATCTCACCCCTTAGCTGGCAAAATCTCACTCAGTAGGCAGTTCGGAATTTATCACATGTTATGGTCTTGAAAAAGCATCACCCAGATTTTTTGCCCCTGGCAGGACTTTCACCTGTAATTCCAGGGGTGGTTAACGGCACCAAATGTAACATGAAGGGAGAAAATGCAACAGACCAGACCAGAATTCGAACCAGTGCCCCTGTGGATCTCCAGTTAGGTGCTCTACCAACTGTGCTATCTGGCCACCGGAGATCGAACCCGACTGACCGCCGCAATATTTATAATCCATTTCATTCTTATCAAATCTCTTCTGAATGAAGGCATATGTATACGTTATTATTTGGACTACATCTACGCGGAAATACTGCCATGTTTTCTCCATCTCACCTAAATATGGATTACAGAGGCTTGCTTACAGTATTTGTTTTAAAAGGGAGCAACTTCTAATCTTGACGTACCCACACACAGTGTTGAGCTCCTGAAGCGTGTCCATCGGGATACCCATCTCAGAGGAAAATGTCTGCAGCATTGCCATCTCATTATCAACTGAGGCTTTGTCCATTCCCGGTACAGCTGATGAATCCCACGAATCTAAAAATTCACGGACTGACATCGGTTGCAGAGCGTCTCGATGAACTCCCAATTTCTCCATTTTTGTCAGAGGAAATTCGAACCTGCTTTTATGTGTAACTCGCACCCGATGATTTTTTTTATTTATTTTGAGCCCGATTGAAAAAAAAACAAACTACAAAATCACTACAATCGTGTTGTGACTC
>CAJDSM010046159.1:10459-20535 GCA_903981925.1 Ostrea lurida
GAAATAAAACAAAACATCGAGAAAGAAATAGCAGTGGTCTGTGTTTAAGTATCTGCTTCACTCGATATATTCAAAATCACAATGCTGTTTTCACGCAAGTTTTACGATTATTATTGATGTCAAATTGTTTCACAAAATGTAAGTGCATGAATGCAGTATTGCTATTGATGCATAAATATGTCTATAATCATTGATGATAAATGCAAAATATAATGTATGTGTACGTGTACCTCTTTCTTGAAATCACTGAGGAACAGTTTTAATATTACGCGATAGTTCACGTACTTTTGTAATTATTAAGAATTATATAAAACGGTGCCACGATCGAAAGTCTTTCTATTGAAAATTGGTTTCCTAGATAAGCAATGTGTTTTCACAAAGGCCTTAATTAAAAGTATGTTGGATTGCTGACCGACCCAGTAAAATTATTCCGAATGACGAGCTTTTGTTTACCAGGTAACGCATGATAAGAACACGTCTCCTTACCCGGTAATTTGTCAAACTTCGATAGTTTAGGACAGAGCGTTGAGTAGTGGTTATATATTCGATAGCAAATCCTTTATTTTGACAATATACTTGCACGTAGAAATTATGATGCTACATGCATGTAAATAATATATCTACAACCTAGTTGATTTCAGGAAATACATATATTTTCCCATCGAATTGTTGTTGAGAAAATACAAGGCTCGTGCCAAGTAATTGTTTATACGTGTTAAATATTCTAGTAAACTATTCATTACAAGTTAAATACTGAAAACAATTAAACAACTTCTGATGTTTCTTACATCTCAGTTTGTTTTCAACAGGATATTATCAATGGTGAACAAACTCGCGACGCGGGTCTTGTTTACAATGTACATAACAACGATTATCTCGCTTGTAAGTGTAACGGAACAATGACACTTAAATTTGGCTTACCATTAGAAAAAAATTGTTAAGTATTGAAAACATTAAAAGAAATGGAAATATAAAACGTTGGAAATTGTCTATGCCCCTTCAAGTTTCTTGGGGCATGGTTTGAACGATTATTCAGCACGAAACGCTTCTTGGAACGATTCTTGCATCAAACGCTTTGCAAGTTTCGCACAAAACGCTGAACGACTTGCACGAAACGGGGAATGATCTGCACACAACGTTCAACGATATGCACTAAACGATGAGCGGTTTGCACAGAACGTTGAACGATTAGCAACGAATGAAAAAAACGCATGGGGGCTGGGGGGGGGGAACTTTTTAATGTTGCAAAATATACTGCAGATTACGGTTATCTTATCTTACTAGTATTAATCCGTCGGCGTTAGTACTATCCTTGTTTTGTATTTAGGGATTAGATGTGGAAATCAATCAACTACCTTGACAGCCAGAGGATAGTGGACCACAGCCAAATTCGAAATGTTCAGACAAGGTATATCGTGGAGAGAAGAAGAAGGTGTCTTAGCAGAAGGCGAAATGAATTTTCAGACTTATTTATGATCATCACCTTATATCAAGATGTTAAACCACAAACTCGTACAAATGCACGAAAACTTATTCGCGAATTTGAAACAACGGAACAACACTATTTTCAGTTATTCAAACCATCGCGGTATGAAACTTCAAGAGGTGACACGGCAAGCAAAGCTTTTAACAGGGATATGGAAAATTTAAGTGATTTCTCATATTTTCCAACTCTGCGAGAAATCTATGCAGCATCTGAATTCTTACAGAGAAGAATAGCTTTGATTACATTGGTAAAAGGCACGATGACATTTAATGGAATATACATTCGACCATTTCTATGCGCATTTGATGAGAAACAAAAGGATATGGTTATTGTTCTAAAATTTGTCGACGGCGTTGTATATTTTCAACAAGTCGACTGGCCTGAAGATCGACCACTGGACTCTCCACCATTCTCAATTATAAACAAAGATCACCAATGTTGCCTTGATAGAAGATTTTGCAACAGCTATGACGTTTTAAACGAGCACTTTTGTTTTAATCCACTGTGTGGTGACATGACGAAAGAAAATGATGAGGACATCACATTATTTGAGGTACTGAGTGATGTTATATATGGAAACAATACATCAGGTCATTTCGTGAAAGACATTATAAAAATGCATCAGGAAGATCAGTTCAACTCAGAATTATATTCTGACCTTATCCAAAATAGTGTACAATCGTACCTGCAATCAGAAAAAAGCCAAAGAGTTGTAAAAGAAATAGATTCAAAGAAAAGGGAGAATTGTTCAAAGGCGCAGAAAAAACATTTAAAAGAGTGGAGCGTTTTATGTGTGGGGGACATTTTTTTCTGTTTCAAGCTTATTTCATATCGAAGTGTATGTTACTGGTGGAAATGAAGTTAACATGTATCGTCCACTGTGTACATCAATAGATGGCGTGTTCATGTCATCCCTTGTCCTGGAAAGAACTCAAAGTCCGCGCTTGATAAAATACTCTGGGGTTTCATGCAACGGTCCAAAACCTACTGTGGTCGGGAAAATTCCGATGGCTATAGAAAAGAGAGAGAAATACATTCGCACTGAGTTGAGTAAGTGTGTTGATTTCAGTACATTTTTTAATTTAGTGATTATATAATTTGAATTTCACGTATAGTTTTGTTTTGTTTGTATTGAATAACAGGAAGGCGATCCAATATTTGTTGTCCACAAAAAGGTAGAGGTCATTCAAAACCTCACAGACACCTAAGGCATATTGCAGATTCCAGAACTATGTTAACAAAGATAAAACAGTTTCCAGAATTAAAGACAGAAGCACAAGATGAAATACAAACCAAACTTAAGGATGAGGAAAGGCGGATTGATTACATGGAAAATGGAACATTAGAACAATGCCTTGCCGCAGAAATTTTCGGTAATCCAGACGAAAATAGTATCGCCACACTACGGTATGTATAGTAGATATATATATTACAAGGTAGTTTCTCACAAACGGTATGTTTTTAAATATAATCTATAATTGTGTGATGTTAAGAACATCAATCACCCAGTACATGTAACGTTTTAATGTTTATAGTCTAACGAAATCACGGTGGTCTCGAGGTGTCAAGTTTTGTGAGGCATTTTTATTGCATTATATCTTCACTATTTCTTTTCACAGAGCCCTTTGTGGAATATCAGAAACAGATAGTAATGCTTATGAAGTGCGTTTGCAAGATGTTTCCAACAAGGTCAAAGTTCCAATATACATTTGCACACATATTGTCAAGGACAAATCCAAATCATGGAAATCCACAATTCCATCTACAACAGAAAACCCGGAAAATCGTCAATGTAGGTTTTACATCACATTACTGAAGTGTAGAAAAGAACGATCATACCTGGTTCAGCAGAATAGTTCCAATGAAAGGGTGTAATTGTGAAGTGTTTTCGCCAGGAATTGATCTCTCGAGGACAGAAAAAGGTACGAAAGCAACATTTCAACATAAGTATATTTTTTAAAAAAGCTTGTAGATATGCACATTCAATAATTGAATTATATATAATCCATTTCTCCGGACATCTCAAACAAAACAGGTAAGATAAATGAAATAAACTTTTTGCTATTTGTCTTATTATAAACTTATTAAAAATGTTCCGAGGACCATCCAAAAAAATCTCCACTCTTTTAGCATTTTAACATTTGGTAAACATTTCAAATCAGATATACCTTCTTAGATGAAGCCAGATAAAATGATTTTACTGTTCGAAAGCCCAAGAGGTAATATGTGAGAATGCGAGACATACAAACGCAAAATTTCATTAAGGTTGTATATATTTAAATTATGACCTAATTAAGATCCACGATTTTAAAATGATAGGTTTTCTAAAACTGTTGTGATTTCACGTTTCATTTATAAAGTATCCATACTCAGATATGATGTAATACAGTACATGTATCTCTACATTCACAGTAGATGTTGTATTTCATTTTACATATTCGACCGAAAGCCCTTGGCTAGCGTATTAATCAATCATCACTAAAAAAAAACAAAATATTAAAAATGACTGCATGAGACTTCTAACTCTATGAATTCCTTTAAAATAATCCAGGAGCTTCCGGGAAGTTTGCCTCCTGAAGGCCTATGACCCCCTGCCTCATATTTAAAAGTGTGTGCTCCTTTAACCTCAAATCCTAGAACTGTCCCTGATAGAGGTGACTTAGCCTTAACAAACTTTTTGAGAGACGTTTCATGCAAGCTACAAAGCGAGAGGAAAAAATATCCTTTCACAAATGATCAAATTGTTTTATACCCAGTGGAAACAGCCTTTTGTTTGTCACAAGCAGTAGAAAAAATTTTGGAGCTGTGTCAATAACCGGAAATCGATTGCTGGTAAAAACAAATTACAATCAGGCTACGGAATGGCGTGTGTTAAACCGAATAAAGCTTTTCCCCATTTTCTCCCAGAAATCCCTAAAGATGATGATTAATTTTGTCTTGTTAAACTTCAGCTGGAACTGTATATTGGTGGTATCAATAAATATATGTCCGGTGAACATTGAATAAATTAGAGCAACACCAAATTTCGACTCTTTTGATTTAATATACTATATACGAGAAATATTGAAAAGCAAAAATTTGGAGTGAATCTATTCTCTGAACAAGACTTCAGACTGTAAATTGTTGACTTATAGGCCTGTCGAAATTTTGGTTATTTATAAAGCGTCTACAGTTACCACCATTGTTTACTTTTTTGTACTACTCCCTGTTGTTGCTACATGTACGACGTTACCAATTGCAAGGTGGGCGGGGATTACGCTGCTGCTGATAAGCGTTGCATTCTATATCGCCTGAAGTATTTAAGGTCGATTGTTCATGTTTGATATAGATAGCAACCTTGTGATATAACCATGTTTGATCTTGTCAATTTGACATACTTTGTTTAAAGACCAGACCAAGTCAATAAACAATAATTTTTTACAATTATGTCCATTTCATATATCATGACGAACTAAAAATAAAGGACACCACAGAATCTGACAGATCTGCTTCATATTTGGATATTTTACTTAATATTGACTCTAATGGCAGATTGACAACTACATTATATGATAAACGTGATGACTTTGAATTTGCTATCGTGAACTTTCCTATCTATGTAGTAATGTACCATTATCACCTGCTTATGATGTGTATGTCTTTCAGTTGATTCGATACGCAAGAGCATGCCATGCGTATGAGGAATTTGTAAGGCGAGGCCAGTTACTTACCAAAAAGTTGATGTTGCAGGGTTATAACGAATCTCGTTTAAAGTCATCATTTCGCAAATTCTACGGTCGCTACAATGACCTTGTTTGCGATTACAAATTATCACTAAGTCATATGTTGACTGATTTGTTGCATGCCCTATGTTAGTACTGTTCGTACTAGATTTGATGACGGTAACCCCGTTTACTTTGTTTCGACTACAGGTTCACAGCGCGTGTGACCGGTCAGCAGAGGATGCTTACTCCTCCATGGCACCTGATCATGCCTTCGCTTTTGTCGGAGGTACGTTTTGAATAAAGTAATCGAAATACACTCCTCCATTTCGGATAGCATCGCCGCTGAGATTAAGTGTATCAAACGACACCAAAGACACAATCCACGTGTAACGTTTTTGAACGAAGATCCAGAAGACAGTTTATTTTCGGACGAAGATCGGAACATTCCCGATTTTACCAGGTTTTCGGAATTGCAATCTATTTATGATCGGCCAGATATGAAGGAGAGAATAATTGATATGACTTCAGACAGCGTTTACTCATTGTATAGATGCGTTAGCATGGAAATATTTGGAACAGAACAACATTACGAAAGAATACGAGACGAGATACTTCCTGAAATAAGGAATAACCCAGCCACTTATGCTAAATTTTTCCGCGATCAACGACAAACAGTGCACAAAGAAGAACAAGACGAATTTTTTGAAAACTTTCGGTTTCGGAGGCAGAAGTTTTATGAAAGATTGAAATCGCAAAGTTCAGCTGACAACAAAGATGCACAAATTTTTGCAGATCGCATAGAAGATGGTTTGGATTTAGAAGATTTAGAGCTTTTTGCGGTGGCAACTTGTTTTCAGTGCGACATTTATGTACTTTCTATTGAAAAGGCAGGAGAAGAAGAGTTGTCACAATGGAAAAAGATTGAGAAGCTACGATCTAAAAAGCGGCCACCAAGTCTAGACGACCGAATCTCTCAGAGTAAATGTACAGATGTAAACACACATTATCTTACCCTTTTCAAGACATGTGCTGGAATTTATCTGAGAATTGTAGGAAATAAAGAATCATACATATGTAACTGTTTGCAAGATCCTCCAGAAATCCCATCAAGGGTCAAACGAAATTTGGCCTATGAAAGAATTGGTAGGCTATGAAATTGATCACCGTTCGTTATCTTTGTTTTTATGAACTTGTCTCTTGAACAAATCGAATAGTTAATCCATGCATTGTTTAATGTAATTAATCAGTAATATAAGTTAAACGCATATCTTCCATCTCTTATCTTTGCAGACTATGACATTGGTATCATAAAAAAGTGTCAGGAGATTGAAAATCCCCTTGAAAGAACGCAGCATAGACTAGATATCTGGATGCGATGCAATGTGTTGTTTGATAAATTCTGCTCCGACACTATCAATACACTGGAGGACAGGCGTAGAAAAAGTAACATTGCAAGTGTAACTGGATCATCAGTAGGTTTAATTGGTGGAGCGTTAGCTGCTATCGGAGCTTTTGCTGCACCAGCCACAATGGGTGCCTCCTTCGCTCTGATGGTAACAGGAGGGGTAATCACTGGGCTTGGAAGTCTTACATCTCTAATAGCCAAATCTGCAGAGCTAGGGTCGAATAGAGAACTAAATAAGATATACGAAAGGCTGCAAAGCAATATGAGAGAACATTGCAGACCTTTAGAAAAGGAAATGAAAAATCTTGAAATCATTATGGCAAAGTTAGATGAAATCAATGAGAGTCAATATAACATAGGAAAGACACTGAGAAGAGGAGATCCCTTGCAATCTTCAGCCGTTTACCTTCGATCTTGCAGTGGAATGACGTCTTTACCGATAGCGATTTTACGGGCATTATCACGCGCAGTTGTCGCCGCAGAGTTCATCTTAATTCCACTTTCTCTGTTTTTGGATGGCGCCATTCTGGCGTCATCATCGCAAAATCTTTATCGGAGAAACGTGACAGGTAAATCAAAAGAGCTAAGAAAAATGCGAAACATTTTAAAATTAACCAGGATTCAAATGAAAGTGTGGGGATATGGTAATGACCAACGCCACACAGTCTGAATTTGAAATACGAACATGCGTATGTGCAAACCATTATTACCGACAGTTTACATTTTTGATTTTTTTCCAATTCATATACATGTAATTCAGTTCCATGACAATGTCAATTTGAGATATATACACGTATGTATTATGTGACTGCATTCTCTTGCCATTTTTATTTCTCATCTTTTTTATAACCACAAAGTAATTGCAATGATAGAATGTACACATTAATCCATTATATAATCTGATTTCAGTATTCCTATTGAATGTGATGATGAAAGTTTATGTACATGTTTCCGATATTCATGTACCATACTTAAATCCCAACTTTATCAGTAGAAGTAAAATTAGCATTTACAAGGCGTCAATGTACATATATTTGGGTAATGGAAGGTTTCAGGTCAAAGTAAGAAGACCAGTCGTTCGAATGATTGAAAATGAATTTGTTTTACCTTGTACGATTTCTCTTGAACGTGCCCACATTTATTTTACAGTTATTGTGTATTTTACAAAATGCTTCCTTATTTGTCGAAGCCTGGAACTCCTACACAAATGCTGCTATAAAATTTGCATTGTCGAATTGATATCAGGTTTTACTTTTTCTTATTTCAGTTATTTTAATAACCATTTTCTCTGTTTCCAGATTTATTTTTGCAAACCCTGTATTCTACCTTGCGCTGAAATGTTTTATCAATTGTATATTCTTATAAAAATATTTTAATTCGCATTAGTATATTTCATGCATAACAGTACAAAGATTGATAAAGAGACAAGATGGTGATCAAATAATTTTTGTCAACATATAAAGCTAATCTTCTTACAATGTGAATGTCTATTGACATCACATGCTATAACCGGTGATTTTGTTTTGTCATGAGAAAGGTTCATTTCCGTACATTAATTGATTTCAAACAGGGCATCATTTCACAATTTGACATATTGTAAATAGATTGACTCTTTTTTTTGCAAAACCTGCGCACAATCATTGCATATTACATTGAATAAAAATTCCTTTGCTAATATTAGTTATGATTAAAAGAATCAATGAAATGCTAGTCATTTTTTAGTGTTTTCAATTATTGATAGAATAATCCATCGCATTCATTCATTCATGGGATATTTACAAGCATATTTTCTTTAAATCGCTAATTATTCATTATATTAATTATATTCTAGTTTAAGAAACCCGTGGGGCCCCCAGCATCCCCTTGCGTGTCAAAAGAGGCGACTGAATGGGGCGGTCATTCGGATGAGACCGGAAAAACCGAGGCCCCGTGTCACAGCAAGGATGGCACGAAAAAGATCCCTCCCTGCTCAAAGGTCCTGAGTACCGAGCATAGGCCTAAATTTTGCAGCCCTTCACTGGCAATGGTAAAGTCTCATTATGAGTGAACTATTCTCAAGTGGGACGTAAAACAATAAATAATCAATCAATCAATCTAGTTTCAGAAAAGTTAATTCATGACATAGTATTTGATAACGGCATATAATCTCCAAAACCTCCAATTTAATAAATCGTACAATCTTCGTATAGACTTTGGTGACAAGGTTTTTAACAGTCTGTCGTAAAACCCATGTATGGACATGACTAGTCCTCCTGTTTTTATATCCCAACGAGACAGGAATCACAAGCCTCTACAGGAGAAGCAAAAACCACAGGATGAAAAATATAGTTTTCACAAGGCAGAAACACTGCAGAAACTCAAGAGTAAAGGCAAAGATAACGAACAGTGATCAATCTTGTAAGTCCTAAATAGAATACAAAAACAAGAGTTGGGCAAACACGGACTCCTGGACACACTAGATGTGAGATCAGGTGTTTCTGTCAAATTTCCGCATGTAAGTTTCAGCAAGATTTTGTTTAGCGGAAACATAGGGTACACACATTTCTAAACGAAAACTGGCAGAAACTTCATATTTCAGCAAATTTTATTTGCCAACACCATTATGAATACGTGGACATCCTAAATTTCCACATTGCGGAATTTTACTGAACAAAGTTTCTTTAGCGGAATCCATTGAATCCGTTAACATCCTAAGCTTTCGCGAGTTTTGCTCACGGCCGAGGTGTGTGTGACATTAGATGCATGCGACATTAGGTGCGTGCTAGCCTCTGAGCACGAGACGAGGTAATTTATAGGCTGTATCCAGGTACCGAGACGACTGTGTGCCGGAGACAAGAGGTGCGTCTCTCTCGGAAGAATACAGAGACTACATATATACTGGGGCTTTGCACTTTATCTGAATGAAAACTATACTTGCAATTTTTGCTTTTAAGATACTGAAAAAAATATTTTAAAAAGAGTTATAAAAATTCGGCTTCCAATACGATTGCCATTCGTACGAAAGTATGGAAGCGTATTGCTGCCAGTTAAAAATAGTTTTGCTATATCGTACGTACGAGATACTTAAGTCGTACGTACGAGATATTAAGTCGTTATTACGATATAATATGTCGTACGTACGAGATACTAAGTCATACGAACGACAGATCAGAAGTCGTAATAACGAGATACTAAGTTATACTAACGACATATTTTAAGTCAGAATTACAAGATAATAAGTCGTTCTAACGAGATACTAAGTCGTACGAACGACATAATAAGTCGTAATAATGAGATAAGTCGTGATAACGAGATAAAATATCGTACGTACAAGAATCAGTAAGTCGTTTTTACGAGATACTATGTCGTACGTACAAGTATAAGTCGTAATAAGACGAGATAATATAGTCGTAATAACGAGATACTAAGTCGTATGAACGAAACAATAAGTCGTAATACCGAGATAATAAATCGTAATAACGAGATAATGAGTCGTAATAAC
>CAJDSM010046168.1:7321-29643 GCA_903981925.1 Ostrea lurida
AAATGAAGTTCTATTATTACAGGTGTAAAAAAAAAATTGAAAGGCATGTCGTAATGTGTGTGTTAAAGGTGGCCTTTTGACAAGAATAAACTTTTGATTGTGTGTCGAAGTATCATACAATATCATATAAGCAATTCATAACACTAAATTTAATGAGGTGCTTATCCTCTGACAATACAGAAATCAAACAATTTTTAAAATACTGTAGAATAAGGAGCCTTTTTGCCATTTTAAAATACATAAACAAAATAACCATAAAGAAATCAATGCATGTAATGTATCAAATGACTGTCTAGAAGAATTGAAACACTTACTTGCAATGCCTCTCCCTCAAAATGTTAAGAAAGTGGGAACTATAAATAAAAAATTCGAATTATTATTTTGTGAACAATGAAATTGTGAAACAGAAAACATTTGTGTTGTACATTGTTCGAGATAGATAGATAGATAGAAAATAGATAGATAGATAGATAGATTAGACCAGACAGACAGACAGACAGACAGGACAGACAGACAGACAGACAGATAGATATATAGATAGATAGATTAAGATAGATAGATGAGAAATGAACCTTTTAGAAAAACTTGGAATATTAATGCTTCAAAACCTCACTTTTGATGATATTATGGTTTAAAAATCTTATTGTACATTACTCTAGAAAAGTGGCAAAATTTATTACATGTAACCAGCATACAAATTATTCGAAAAAACTTCTAAATCCAGCTTCTTTGCTGCGTAATTTTATTGTATAATAATGAAAAAGACAAATAGGCCACTGGGGCCGGGTTGTATTCAACCATGTGTATTAAAATAGAAATTGTTTAAAAATATCATATTGTTGGTTACATACACGTGTCATTCATAATTAAATGATTACCTACTTACACGAGAAATCAAGTTCATTATACAAATGTTTGTGCCATTTTTTTCTAAACCATTGTTTTTAAATCCCTTCGATTTTGAAAGGGTTCCTGAGAAGTAAATATCATATTTCATAGTACGCCGTTGAGCTCAATGGTTAGATCGCCTACTATAACTAGTGATACAGGGTTAGTGGTTAGATCGCCTAACTAGTGTACAGGGTAGTGGTTAGAGCGCCTAACTTTGATACAGGGTTAAAGTGGTTAGATCGCCTAAACTATATACAGGGTTAGCTGGTTAGATCGCCTAACTAGTCGATACAGGTTCTGTTTCCAAGACTGCCTTTTGAATTCTAATATACTGTCATGAAGTGCTTAAGTTTTACGCTTTAGATGAATTGCATATGATTCTCCTGAAATCACTAAAAATAAAATTTGCCAAACAGAAGTTGTTTGATTGCAAGGAAATAAAAACCCACCCAAACCCGAGATTAAACAAAACCCACTGCATGCATCGAAAACAGAAAATCGTATCTAATTAACCAACAGATGAATGGGTTAGCCTACCGTACACGTATAATGGATTCCAAAACCGCACAAAACCCCTTTCCAAACAGAGATGCAGTCGATGGATCCGCGTGAATGCTCTACCAAGCCCGCCTTTTTTATCTCCTTACAAAAGGAAGGAGACGTTTCTAGACGAATTTATCACAAAATATGAGAAAAGCTGGTAAATCAAAGTGGATTCTAAAATAATTCCCAAAGTTTTAGGTCAAGTTTAAAATCACCAAACTTTCCCCCAAATTTACAGCAATCAAAACGTAAGATTTTTAACACTTAAGCGACCATTCCTCACTGTTAATTAAAAGACTTAGTCTTTTTGTCATTTTGAACAGCTGCTGCTTCAAATACAAATAAAACATAAAGAAATTTTCCGTATCTTGTTATCATAGTCACCCCCAAAAATGGATTCGTTAAACACGTGATGTTTCTATCTAGCAACAATTATACTTCATTTTCATTATATGTCAATTCGAATATCCCTGGTACTCCCAATGAACTCGAAAACAATACACATCAAAGAGTCTATATTAGGTATTTCAGTGTTACATAGGATGTAAAGCGCACAAACTAACGACTTCCAATGACAAAAACGAGATGATTTGACTCTATATTGTCAACTCTCCCATATATATGTAGTATATAATCCATAATCCACCGTGCAGTGGCAGTTTGATGTCTCTCAATTTGATTCGATAGATGAGAGCATGTTCTGCTATGACCAGGTTTTTAAATCGGAAGGACAACGCTACAGACAAACAAGTTATGTGCAGGTGTTTACAACAACTTTTCGCCAAAATTCGGAGGATTGTTATTAATTGGAATCCGATTTGCAAATACAGCCTGACATATAGGTCGAACGTTGTCCCAACGTGGGCCAGACCGTTCTCTACATAGCAAGTCTTGGATACGGATTACTCCATTTATCTTGCATAAGATATAGGGCTCAAAGCACTGTCTACTAGGTTACACATCCCAACCTCTAGTATATCGCGGGTCCTGCTTGTCCGGACACTTTGATTTAGTGCTGCCAGTATGGCTTGTCATTGGGGGTTTGAAATGTTGCTCTAATGTGTTTTCATAGCAAATTGTTAAGCGTTTTGTCAAACACTGATTTGAACTACAATTACTCGCGTTACGCTGATCAAGATCATGGGTTGATGGCGGGTTGACCTGCCGAACAGGGATGTGCTCCTCCTTAGGCCATCTGATCCCACCTCTTGGTGTTGTTCCAGGGGTCTATTGTTTGACCAAACTCTTGTTCTTTGTATTTTATTTGGGGACTACCAGAGAGATGATCACTGTTTGTTATCTTGCCTTTACATTTCATTAAGCGTTAATGCGTTGAGCCGGGCAACACATCAATAATAGCCGATACATTAGAGAATAAAAATTACCATAGTTCCATGTCACACCCTGTATCAGCCCGAACACCAATATCAGCCCGGCTGATCCCATCTGATTGTGAATACAATGACAAATAGGCAAGAATTTCAATAGACCTTAATGTACAGATGATAAATGGCAATTTTATATGGCGTGTAAACAATGGTTCTGACAGGATAATAGATTTTGGCAAAGTCCTTTTAAAACAACGAGAAGAGATTTCCGTATTCACACATTAACTGAATAAATTAAAATACAGTAACTCCTTTTTACTAAAATATAAATGTATGCAACATTTTTTTTTTGCAAGTCCCGATTGGCACATCTGTGATATACAGAGTCCAGTCTGTATATCCCGGACATCCTTTGCTAGTGGGCACATGGTCGTCTTTCCCGACCTTGGTACCTTGAGCATGTGCTCCGCCAAACTAAAAAAGCAAAAACAACAAACAAAAAAAAACAATGATGCAACCAACCGCGACATGGCGACTTCATTTAATTTATGATTAATTCTGCATAAGCGTGAAATGTTTCAAAAATTTATATTTTAAAATTCACGTTTTTCGCAATTAGCGCAAGCGTTAAATTGACACTGACACGTGAAGATAAGACCGATGCTAAATAGGATATATATCACAAGCTAACAATAAAAGGAGACAACAAACATTTTAATTATTGACAGCTGGTCCTTAAATTTAGCCGCCGTTCATCTCCCATAACAGATACGTATTTAGCGTCAGGAAACGGTAATTGAAATGCACACGTTGACATTCCGTCATTGTGTCAATGCTTGGAGATTGAAGGCTTTTTAAAACAGTGATCGCCAAGAAATGTTTAAAATTCAGTTCCAAAGGTGAGGTTATTGATTTGCAATTTCACTCGCTTGTCCCACGGGAACCTTATGGTCCGATTTGAATACATTACGAGATTAGTGCGCGCTAATTATTTTTAAATCGATCGAATTTAGAAACATTTCTGTCTGCATATTCTGTTTTTAAAAATATAATCGGAAAACGATTTCATGAAAAAAAAAAATCTTTAAATTATGTTAAATTTGTATTCCGTTGTAGGACTTAGGAGATTGATCACTTGTTCATATCTTCATGCTTTTAATAATGATCCTAAAGGTCCATTGCAGTAGGTATGCTTTAAAGAGTACCAATTTTCAATATTCTAAAGGGAGACTTAGTAATATTGGCAGATATTCATTGTCTTTGTAGAGTAATTGTGTATCCATTTGCCTTGTCTAGCAATTCCAACGTTTACCGGACCATAGTTGAATGTTTTCGTCTAATATTCCAATTCAATTATATGATTCGTTCGCATATGAAGGAATTAAATGGCCCTTGGCTATATATATCGGCAAAAAGTAGCATTGTTTTAAATAAGATTATTTTAGAGCAGGCTACGTTCGATTCTTGCATGCACTTTTGTATTAGGGTCTCCTTACCTTTTGTGTCCTTGCCAACGGATATATACTATTTTCTAATAAGTGGTAACACTTCTGCTTTTGAGAAACCCTACCGAACGATAAAAACCGCGAAAGTGTTAGGCCCGGCGAAAATAAATCCCTTCACAGTCACTTAATACTAAACCACAATTGGGTACAGAGTGTTCCAAGGGAATTCAAGGTATAGAGTCGTGCAAGGCTTTTTCTCTCCTCTTCATTACTTAGTTCTATGATTCATTTTTTATCTGTATTTGGATCACAAATTCAAAACTTTACTCCCCCGAGAAACGAAAGTTTGAGTACTTGACGATTATGTGTCTAATACGGCCCCGTTTAAGGTAACGTTGTATTAACCAAAAAAATGAACCTACATCCAAATTCTAAGTAAGATATTCAGAGTGTCCCACGCGCGTATATTTAATCCATCTCCCACTTCGTACTCTCTCGCCATATATTGCTACTGATGACTTGCTGTTCCAATATAGCAAGAAATAATTCATATTTCATATTTGAAACCAATCTTCAGTTGCACGACATAATCGTCTTATGGCGACAATAGACACCCCTAATGTGAGGTTACGACCAAGAAAACTTCTTGCATCTGTAGAATCTTGGCAAGCAGCCATATATCACCAAAATCCCGCTCTTTTTGTGGGAATCCCAGAAAAGTTACTTTATAGAATGTGACCAGAAGTGTAATATCATTTTCCAATACCCAGATCCTATAGCTGAATCTCCTCTATGAACCTAATTCCCTGGTGGTATTCTACGGCACACCCTAAACATATTCTCATTTACCGATTTATAGTGGTAATGCCTAATTGTTTAAAGTATATGCACTTTTACTGCCCTATCATAAATGATCCATCAGATATAGTAACATAAAAATTTGTTGTTAGTCGTATGAATTTTGTGTTTAACCCCTGGGTGGGAGAAGTCTGGGGAACTTCATCTTATGATTGTATTCGCCTTTGTGCATCGCAGAAAATTTAACCCTACTAACTGCATTTCAGGAATAGGCGATGGTTGGTTTGTACCAAATGATACTTTAAATCTATTAATTTATATCTACATTCGTTATACAAGATATGCTTGGTCACTATGTGGCAATATTATTATAATTATTATAAAATGCTCAGTTATTGTAGGTTCACTGTGCTTTGAAATAAACGTGGTCAATAAAAAAAATAAATCCTTCACTTTGCTATTTATTGGGCAGCACTCCGCCTGTAAAAGTTCTCGCATATGATCTGCAAAGGACACAGCCCCGTCTGTTAGTGGGCCAGGTTTCGTAACCTAAGCGTACTGTGATCGAAACAAATATTGCGCATATGAGACCACCACAATATTGAAAAGATTTAGAAGGTTTATTACGTCTTTTGGGGGCTTTGTTTATAGAAAAATCCGGAGCAAGTGCATAGTGTTGCGGTAGACCCCGGGTATCAACAGGATTTTGTCTTTTTCTAAGTTTAGGAAATGTTAATTACCGAGATGTTCAGAATCTGAACTTACAGATTGTTTACAATAAATCAAAACTTAGATAGTCAAAATGAAAAGAAGTGAGTCGCTTAAAATCAAGGGCTACTTAGTCTTGTGATTTTTGCCAATAAATCGGATATCAGAGCGTATAAGAATTTTTACATCTTACCCGGTAATCAGTCGTTTCTGAGAATTGATTGTACACACCAAGAGTAAACCACACTAAACGCTAGTGCAGTCGCCGCAAGGAGTAGTGTAGTAATTGAACCGCAGGATTGCAATAGATTAGTACGGTGAGGCCCACCTGTGGTTTCGACGCACAATGATGAGGAAAACAGTACCCTAGAAAAAAAGCGAAACAAATCAAAATTTATTAATTGAACCTGTTGTTCTTTTACATAGTCTATTTGTTACAGTTTGCTTGTAATTCGAACCTTGAAAGATTATAATTATATAGACAATTGTTAAATCAAAAAGTATTAGGATAACTGTACGCTATCATGTCTCCAGACCTAAGAAACAAATGCAAAAATATTGTGTTATGTGGTTAAAACCTTATGGCGTTATATTACCAAACTTTTAAGTGGCAACTGATACGGACACTGTGTCTAGAGTTATTCGAGACTGAAAAAAACTTACCAGCACTAAATGAAACATAAGCTCAAAACACCCCTATGAGGATAATTAGAAATACATCTTTCATAAGATACTTCAAATAAACCTGATATTCGAGCCTGGTACAACACCCTCTTCCATTTCCAATGTTCTTTTTATCTTGTATTACCCATCTATCTATTTATATATCCCTTATTTTTTTTTAATTTAATTCTTTATTTAAATTGTTAATTGATTGAACAATTTCCCTCACCATAGAATTCGCGCAGAAGTTGGTCACGACATAGCGCGCTGTTGCCCATATGATGTATAAAAATGTGAAATGATACATATTGTTTTGCTCATTATTGTATGTGGAAATATAGGTAGGCCTAGTCTTAATTTTCCAACCTGGCAAGGCTTATGCGAAAGGGAAAGTCTTTATTCCGATCCCCACAGAAAAATTTGGAAAACAAGATAAAGAAAAAATACTAAATGAATAATTAACGTCTAATTAGGGTAAAATGAACTAGCAAAGGCCGATTCTACTACAGGGATAAATACCGTGAGTTGATCCGTCGGTATAAAACCTTGGGCAGTCTCATTCCCTTTCGGGGTAATTTCCAAATTAATCTTCGTTAAAAGAAATGGATTCGTTATTATTCAATAAGCATGACCTCGGGCAGTTATTTCAAGTTGATTTTATTTGAAATATATATCATGTAGGCTCAAAGAGACCAATCAGGCTATCTTCATACTCGTTACTCCGGATGAACTAGTCTCTCGTATACCTGAACCTAATGGACATGCAAAGTTGTGATTTTGACAGCGAAATGTACTAGAACATGTAGACGTCTCTCGTGAAGCTCCAAATTTGCGGGCGTTTTTCCCGGGGACATTGGTTAAAAGGCAAATGCCAATTGTATTGGTCACATTTTTCGTATTTCAGAATAAAAATTTTGATCGAGATTTCCTAGTTGTGATGGATATATGTGTCACTAATTAGGAACAAGCCAAAATGCCATCGCAATAACGTTATTAGCATTATAAATAGAAGAATCATAAATCACAAACAAACCAATCAAATCGGATAAATGTGCACGGTTTGTAAATCAAGACCTTACCTCTTTATTTCAGAAGGGTCGACGAATAAGTGTTACGATTAGGTACAAATAATCGTTAATTTCAATGTAGACTCCAAGGAATCTATCTTATCCACATTCAATGTCTGGACCTTCCTATGATAACATTCCCCGTTATAAATTAATACCATAAATTAGTCCATTTCTCAGAATTTTATTATAATTAAATTTGCTCTTACTGACAAGAGATTGAGGAATTCATGAGATGATTTAAACTTCTAGTTACCTTTCATTCTTTATTACAATTTTAAATGCGCCTTTTTTGACCCAGGGCCAAATTTTTAAAAACTTAAAAGAAACATTAATCTGTTATTTGCATGGAAATTATGCACGTCTGTGCAATAACTCCATGTTTTCACATCATAGTGACAAGAGGCAACAAAATACAAAATGGATTAGGGTGATATAAAGATATCTAAATCTCTATGACAACGATAAATGAAGCAACGAAATGTCGGTGCAAGGAGAGTGATTTTATAATTTTAACGTTTTAGTTGTATTCAAAGTTTGTAATTATTGGAAATCTGACATTTGAAGCCAAGGTCTGGGGCTGATCTTGATTAAAGTGTCTCCGGGATTCTACCTTGACGAGTTGGGTACTTGGGCCAAAATTGATTGAATATATATATTTTACGCGCAAAAATACATGTTTGAAAAATTCATGATCTTTCTATTACCACAGATAAAATGGGTATTTTGTCAGCTTCTCTAACGGTGTGTATCACAGTTTCACGTTGTAATTTTCTTTGTCCCATTTTCTTTAGTATATGGCGACATTTATGTTTTATGCCCAATGTTTGTCGAACACTTAAAGTATGATTAGTACACATATTGAAATGGCAATTATTGTTATTTCTAAATCATAACATGTTAATTTAACAACATCGCTAACAAAAAATTATATTTCAATCTTTAGCCATCAAAAAATTTTAAATTCTGACCCAGCGCTCTATAATATTTCAACAGGATATGTAGCAGTTTCATTTGTCTCAAATAATTTTTACGTGTCTTTGAAAAATAGATATAAATACCCCGGTATACCTTATCGTGTTTTTACATCTCATGGGGATTGTAGATAATCTCGATTAGTCAATTTATACCACATTATATACAGTGGAAGCAGATTGCACATTTCATGATAGAATTAAAATCTAATAAAAGAATGACATAATTACCTATATCTCGACTTAAATATATTTCAGGACATTCCAACATTTGAAAGTGACACGATTCCAAAAATTCGCATTTTCGAGTCTTATGAATATGAGAATTATGGAAATATTTTAGCCTTTCTTCTTCTAATCCCATAGATTTCAAAGTGAAAATAACCCTGTCCCACGAACTATTGTGATTGTCCAGATTAGTTTAAATCTTGAGAGCAAATACAATGCAATCACCGATTAAATGAACTATAATTGTTTCCGCATTCTCCATTGCTATTTGTTAAGGAATAGATAAGTCAAAAAAGAAAAACTAAAGAAACGCAGTACTGGTTGAGATTTACTAGAGGTTTGTGAATCAATACACGTGTTTAATAGTACAATATAGCTGAGAATTACATGTGGTGAGTCAATGGCAGAGTGTGACATAACATTCACCCGCCAATATGCATCAAACTGAAAATTTTGTAACCTATTCTATCATTTTACCTCTACTCCCACCAAAATTAAAAAGAATATTATTGAAACTATTTCCACACCCGTCCGCTTACCCCTCATTCTGATATGAATATTTAGATTCCAGAAGTTATTTCAGTGATAATTATTTTACCTAAACGATACTCAAGGGGTTATCTGTTTAACATTTATGGTTTGAGATTCATGTACTGTTCCCCGATGTTCCGTGCGCGTTCCTCTAGGAACCCAGAGTTTAAGCAAAATTAAAAATTATTGATATTAAATCATGCTGACGTCTAATTAAGATATTAAAATCGCTTTATCTAATTTATTATTATATTACTAATTGGAAAATTCGTCACTTATAACTTGGGCAGTTATAACACTCCTGACGAGTATAAACCCTAGCAACCTTGGTGAATAAGAGGGGACAGGGAAGCGGAGGGATTTACATATCTGTGAATAATTATTGATAAGGTATTGAAGTTTGACATAATCCTTATGAAGGTATTTTAAAAAAGTTAGCTTGCTGCGTAATAATCCCCGTTTCTGTCACCAATATTATTCCGGAGGCAACTATATATTCGCAGGTAATAGCATTATATTCATAAATCATAACATTTCATTATTTTAATTGCTAAGGATAGCTAGATAATGGAAACGATTCCCTCTTGCTTGGCCGAAACGAGATTATTCTTTTTCTCAGCTTAATTGTTAGTCATCTAGGGTGATGAAAATATTCGCAATGACTATAAAACATTGTTACTTATCCACTAGTGAAATTAAAAGAAGTGCGTGCCAATCATATATACTTAAACATGATAGGAAATTAGCTACATCATTAGGGAAGAAATTAACTTAATTTCATCGTAACTTTGCTCATTTAATGGTACTTAGTTTTCACCAGAAACACGAAGACATGCAGTTCCTCTCGTAAACAATGCTAAACACATTGGAGAAACCCAAGTCTTGAGGCACTTTGAAATTTTAATAAACAAACGTGGATTGAGAGAATGGTACGTACTTTACAATGCTCTCACAACCCGCGCACCATTCCTTGAAGTCCGTCTACATAAAAAAAAATGTCCCGCCATCTGGAATTTGTTGAGAACCAAAACTGTCACTTAATAATGTTCCTGTGCCGTTCCCCCAAAATTTTGAGACCCAAAAAGATATTTCTTCGGAATTATATGTCCGCCCCCTGACCCTTCAGCCAACAGTCACCATTGAAATATATGGATCACCAGCGCACCCAACGCCCCTTTCTATTTACATATTGCCGTACATCACTCAGTCGTTCTTTGCAAATATTGAGTGCTACAAAGAGTCCACAATTTTTTCTCTATTGTATTTTTCACTAGCTTTAGTTTTGGCCGGGTGATATTGTTCTCTTCACCAAACACAGAAACCCAACCGACCAAAAAAACAAAACGTATTAAGGTCTGGAGCCTTAATGCTTAATGTAATAGTCCTTTACTATGATAAAACTCCTGTATTGCTCACGTTGGAAAGCGCCGTGACAGCGCGTGGCTGCCCTACCTTCTTGCTGAATGTGATGAAAATGAGAAGAATTCCCAGCCTTTTTTGCCAAGAGTCCCAAACGTTTCACTTACATAGCCCCATTACAACGTTGATCGCTATCAAGGCAAAATATCTTTGAAATCTTTGAATAATCTTGACTTGTCGGCGGCATGTAATGGTGCAGAAGAAATTAGAGCTGGACCTCTTCCACTACGCGAGGATACAATTAAATACATAACAAAAATAATTCCAGGCCCAGACTAACCGAGTATTAAAACCTGCAGAATTTTTTGTATCCCAAACTATGAACATAATAAAAGTTAATGTAAATGTATCCTTTTGAGAAGAACCAATCCATTGTATTTTTGTTATGATGAATTTAAGACATTTCCCAAATGGGATACTCTTGGTCCTTTGTAATTTGAAAAATCTGACCACAAATATTTGCTAATGTAAGAAATAGCAATTGAATTATTTAATACACCTCGATTTTCAGAACTGAAGGGAGTGAGTAATCAAACCGTTATTTTCTAAATCAACATCCGGTCGCCTGGCCTAATGGGTTTGAGATATCCCAAATCACTGTGATATGCATCTAATAGTGGTCTCTCTCTCTTACATTGAACTCTCTCATAACCGTTCTTCTTTCTAATTGTTCCTCTCTCTCTCTCTCTTTTTCGAATACCTACTCCCGACTTCTCTCCCTCAGTCCATCGGTCTCTCTCTTTCCCTCTCTCCCTCCGTCAATCTCAAAGAGAGATACTCTATTTACGGTAACCCTGGCTCCGCCAAAATATATCGACGATTTTGTTATTACCCTGAAAAAGTGCAGTGAGATCGTTTGACAAGTCCCCTTAATACATGCGATCAGGGTTGACATTCAGTTGTACACCACCCTCTCGCTCAGTCATAAAAACAATGTATCTATCAATGCGAGTGAAAAACAGATAATTCTTTGCGAGAAGTCCGACGAATCTTTCCCAATTTCGAGAAACTCAGTATCCACAAATGGAAGTTAAAATGAGAATAAATCCGTTAACAGTCCCTGTCATAATTATAAGTTAATGATTCTCCCAAATATTATGTATTATGTAAAAGATATAACACATCCTATACATGAACGTCCATCCCAATAATCAAAATCAACAGAGTTAAGGTTCCCCACCTCGTTGGAGTTACTTGTCCTTTTTTGACCAATTTTTGATGAAAAATAAAAAACAAGAAATTAAGAACATACAATATTTCCCCTGTTTAAACCCTATGATTATTTTACCTAACCCATATTTTGATGCATTGTCCCAAAAAGAATAAAAATATATGAGAAGTGAAGTGTTTGGATATTAACAACAGCCATGTAAGTACATTCATTCTCAAAGATAACATAGCAGGAACAAAGTGAAGTGATCCCCCTGCCGATAGTCCCCCCCTCTGCCCGTTACCTTGTTGTTTGTATCCTTGCGACAAGTTATAGTACCTAAAAAAATGATAAATTTCAGAATACTTAGGATATCACCCGCAACGCGCGGTAACCTAAACATTAAATTAGTACAATACAAATGTAATCGGTGTCATAGTATAAATGTGTTGACCAAAGATCAACATATATTGCGAAGAACATATAATATACACCTTCAGTTTCCGATGTATATGATTTTCTAGCTGTTACATCTTAAATACAAAACAAAAAAGCGATTGATCCACAACAATGTTTCATAACACTCTATATTGGACAATGCATGAAACTGTGAAACCATAATTAATTATCTCGAATGGCCAATTTTTCCATGAGTTGCCGGGAGTGAATCAATTTGCTCCTTACCCGACGCCTGAATACCAGAGAAAAGAAATCGTTGACGCGACTCTTAGACCATACCATACTTGCCGAAAGACGTTTCGCGCCTAGACGGTCGCTCGGGACCGGTTCGGCCGAAAGGACGAACCGCCCAAGATCGTTTGTCTGAAATCTATTCTTGATAAAACCTGTCTTTTGATATCCATGACTGAATGTGTTGAAGATTAATTACATAGGGTTATCTTGTACAACAAAGTTCAAAATTCATATAAAATTGAAGTTAATTTAAAGTGGAAATACTTATGTATGCAACTCCTGACACAAAACTCTAGAGTTATGAAAAGAGGATTTCAACATAATACAAAAGCAAGAATAGAAAATCTATTGTCCCGGCATTAAGAAAAGATTTTACCATAGTACAACGAAAAAAGATCAAGCTTAATGATATAACAAACCCCCCGGACAGATTTTTGGTTTGTTTTCCCTCTTTTACGCATTTTCCCTTTTTTGGATTTTAAAAATTGACGAAAAAAACAATCGCATAGAGGTTAATCATCATCTACATGCTACAATCGTGTGATGGCCACATAGTCATACGTCCGCCTTAAATAGTTTTAATATATTCCTTTGTTGTCATTTCTCCCCGGTTAGCTTCGATGTCTATAATAGAAAAAGTTGTTTCTCCTTTACCTATAGCTACAACTTTGATATTGTAAATAGTGGTAAAGAACTTTGCATTAATTGATTTAACAGATTTATGTTGCAAAATAGTTACCATAAGCTAGTAGATAGCTAACAATTGCATTTAGTTTAATATTCCTTGTCATACAGAAGCACCAAACCTGTATCTATCTTGTGCTCATGCTTACTTTGCCACAAATGAATAGAACATTTAAGCCTTACCATGGGCACTGCTAAATTAATGAGCAACTTTTTTCCTTTCAGAACACATTCATTCGCTGAAAATAAAAAACAAAAAACAAATGAGAGCATTGAAAAGAAAATCTTTGGCAGACACCAACAAATGAAATTTCCCTTCTTTTCTACCATGTTCTATTTATAAAGCCACAAATTATCACTTGTAACTCTGTGCTTTTGTATGGTAAATATAAGTTATTATGGATCGCCCAGATGGTTTTGTACAATATCATATCCGAAACTATCTATCAAATTAGTATTGTGTTAGGGTACAAAGGGATTAGATACAATTAATATCGGGCTTGAGATTATTTTTTTGTGAAGAAACACGGTTGAACATTTCAGATGAATAGATTTATATATCTCTCACTTGAGAAAAAGTTGCGGATAAGTACCTCCTTACTCGAGAATTAGCTTAGAGAGAGATACTTTGAAGACCACGTGCAAACATATAGATATTCGTCCCAAGTTACAAAAAACTTTCTATATAAGAAATGAGAGATATTTCGTTTATATTATGGCCTTATTTTATCTACCCCCAAGGGTATATAGCAGTATTAACTTACAACGGACATCTGTTAGCGTGCTGCCAGAAAACGTTCATCAATTGGGCGATAGCAGAAATAGGCGCGCAAGGTGTGAATTGCGAGTTTCGCCACAACTAGTATGTGTTATACAGTCATGAATAAATAATTCGGTATAGAGTAATTACCTGTGGCTAATAAAAATATACACCGACGAAAAATTAACCAATGTGTAAATAAACACTTAGAGGAATGGATAAATATTACTTTGACCCTCATGGTGATCAAATTTCTTTTCTAGCTAATCACTAAAAAAACAGAGCGCAAAACCTCGCTCAGAATCAATCGGTAGACTCTTGGTACTTGTTGTTAGCTCAGAAGGTACGCTCCGGAGGGAGCGTAGAATTAGACAGTCCTATATTATTCCGGCGGAGCCGTCAACTATACTAAAACGAATGGGCGCCCCCTAGTTTGTTTACCCCAGCCCCACAATAGAAGATATCAGGGCCGCGTTTGACCAGGGTTGAGCTAGTCACGAGTAAAAAGGATAAAGCAAAGTTTACTATATGATACAAATGCTTTTTAAGTTTCTATATCACATACCGCCAGCCTACAGGGAAAACAAAATTCTACAAGGCACACGGTATGACCCCGAGAGCCCAGATAACTCCTGTAACTTTCTATAGGGCGGATGGAAAAGTCGACAAAAGTCGTAATAACTCCAAATACTCAAAGAATTATCGTAAATATATATATATCCCCGTCCATTAGAATACCACCTATACAACGTACAGAAAGTGAACTCCCAAAGACCTGCAATTTTTGGCAACGATAATTTCGGTGCATGATTCCAATTACACGCCGAGGCAAAAGAGACCGGAACAACACTGAGAATAGTGGCTAAGATGAATAAACCATTTAAGGTATAACCGCCAGAACCAGACAAATATTGCCACTAAAACATTTTTAATCTGACAACGCACTAATTGAGGGGAGCAACGGGGTGGGTAAAGATAACGCAAAACAAGTCAGGTTGGATTAGTCTAGGACAGCATGTCGAAAATTCCCACGGTGTAACAAAAAAAAAATGGATACAACGAGGAAAAACATAGTTTTACGCCCGGCCATGCTCTGCGACCGGACAAACGGAGCGCGACGAGGAGATGCCAAACTCGTAACTCAGCTATCACCTTCCCTCCCGGTGTCGAGAGTTGCATTATGGTTTTGGCCCCCGGGTAGTGTGGGAACTAATAACACAAAATTTCAAAATAATATTTCCGATACTCTCGTCAAATCAGTTTTAAAGCTAGTAAGTAAAAGATATATTAATAAATTATTGGCGCCGGGAAAATTTCGATTCCCACAATGAATCGACGATTTTTTTCCTGATGACTATTATTCAAACATATTTCATGGGAGATCTTTTATAGCAACTGAAATCTCGACTATTCTTCACAGATTTGTACACCTTAAGTTTGTCTGCAATTCTAAAATAATATATAGTACTAAGCGAGGGTTCGAGGTCGGTCCAGTAATTAATTGCTATCTATAACACATAACTAGTCCCATCTGTGCAAATTTGGCTCATATCTATGCATTTGTGCCTTTCTCTTTCATGTCTTCAATTTTTTAAAAACCAAAAACCCTGACTTGATTTCGTGGCTCCACTTTCGGGAGCCACTTTATGTCAAGCACGAAAATAGTGAGTAATTAGATACATTTGTAATCGGGGTTCCCATTTCATCAGAAGGCTATGGACATTAAAACTCCCCAATTTTGTAGTCAACTTTGCTAATTTCTTGACAAAATTTATGGTCATAGCCCTACTTGGATGAAAATGGGGGTCTTGTAAATTCATCGAAAATCCTGTAACAGCAGTTCGATACAGATTGATTTCCTTATGAACCCGAAAACCCAAAGTTCTGTCGATCCTCCTTATTTATCTGAGAAAGAAGAGTTGATTTGCTAGGTGGTTTAGATACCGTCATATTCTGAATAGGGGGCAAAAAGGGGTGTCTGAAAAAATACCGATTAACAATTGACCGCGGGGGGTGGAAGCGAGTGGTAATTAAAAAATTCAAGATTACTAGAGCGAAAATAAACTAGAGGTGAGATCCCCGCCAGACTCAATAAAATGCGTTTTCTCGGACCTATTCAAAATCATTATACTCTCATTTGTACATGTCTCGTCGCTTATAAGCCTCCCAATCTTTTCTGAGGAAAATCTGCCAATGACGAGTGCTAATTTGTCAGTAGAACAACTCATTGGACAACACTATTACATGTAGATGCCATTTTGAAAGTTCTTTGGTTTCTTTGGTAAGCATCGATAGTACCTAATCTGATCTAGGGTTCGACTCGATTTGACTCAAACTTAATAATCAGGACAAAATCTTCGAGGTTAATAAATAAAATTCTAAACGTAACATATGTTATTAATTTGCTCTGTTCAAATCCATTTCTCATATGAGGTTGATGACATTTTCCAATCCATTCAAATAAGAAGCGAATAATATAGTTAACAAGCATCTCTCATTAGGGTTATGCTTTTTGCTTCCAAGGAGTCTAATCATCTGGCCTAATTAAACCTTTACGTCTCGTTATTCATCGATTTTTGCGACACCCTTAAAATCCCAGGAGATTGCAAATCATGTTAGAATTTTGCTTAATTTAAGAGACGGCGAATACTTGTGTTTATAGATGTAAAAAATAATCATTGTGATGCAAACTAATAGCCCTAATACAATAAAAATAAGATAGACACGGTGCCCCGAGTGGAGAAAGAGACGCTGATTCAAATTATGTTCCGAATCCAATACCTATATTTATTCCGAATATGCAACCAAATAATAAATTCATTTATATTTTTTTTTAAAAAAAAAGTCACTACAATAGGAAATTTAAACCTTTCCAGAATTTTCATTTGCCGCGTGTTAATCGTAATCTATAATAATAGGTATAAATATCTTACAAAGCTTGTAAAATTAAGAATATTCTTTCTATAAATTTAATTTATCCTTTATTGTGTTAGTTAAAAATAGGTTCTCCAAGAGATTTGAAAATCTGAGGCGACTGTTATAGTCACAAGATATAACCTCTCTTATTAAAACGAAAATTTGACATAAAAGCAAATAAAACTCATACAAATTTTTTGAGAATATGAAATAAATAAGCTCACGTACTAGAACATTCTTACCTCATCCCAGTTTAAATTGTTTGGTGACTATATATTTGTATAAAGTTAAAATTATGAAATCTGTTTTCTTTATACGATTGTTATAGTAGAATTGAATTATTCTTTGGCTCATTTATTTAAATTTTTGAAAAAACCTTCCCTCTTTTCCCTCATCAATATACAATAGAATTAAAGAAAAAGAATACGGCGAACAACCGACTTTGTGTGGGTTGCTGGTGCTTCATGGACTTTGACATGAATGAAACTTTTTTAAATGCTTATGAAAGGAAGTTATCATAGGTTAACAACACCAACGTACGAGCGTTTTAACATTACTAGTCTACATACGACATGGACAGACTGAATGAACCATTGGTCTCAGAAGAGCGTTGGCCGACAAAACACAATAATAGTGCGACACGAAAGATATGTCAGTAGCACCCCGACAAATGATAACGAGAAGGAACGAACAAATGTTGATTGACCCGGAAGAATCCAATTGATCTTGAAGTACCTGTGTAGATTAGAAACATTCGACTCCATCAACGTGGACTCACGTCGACATCGTACTGGTCATTTTACCGGAAAGATACCTCGTTACGTGTATATATGTCTTGGGACAGCAGAGAATTATATTAATTTCGCGGAAAAGAAGGAAACAAAAATTGCCTCTGATCATATGTACAAGTGATTGTATAGTTATATCACATTACCCTTCTCTATTTGTACACGACTGAAGTTTGAACCAACCTTTTTAGTTTAAACGGAACCTATTCCTACCACCTCAATCATCCAGGCATTAAAAAAACATATTTCAAAAATACTAGAACAACTGCTTGATAGTACCTGGACAGGTATTACTCAAAATAGTGGTCGAAAACAGATAAAAGACAGGTTAGGGAAGACCGTTGATTTCACGCCGATATAACCCAAATACACAAAGAAGGGTGTCATCCAATATTGATAAAAAGGGTCTCGCAATAAAAGTCATGTGACCCCACGATTCCTGCCTATATTTTATATTATTATTGGACTGTCATGTGCTCTTTTTCCCGGTAAGCGTAGGAAATATTAAGACACTTTCACGCGAACGGTTTTCGTCAGCCTATCCCAAGTTAACTATTTTTATGTCAATGATGCTGCCCCTTAAGTTAATACTTTATTTCAGAGTTCAGTAACACTTGATTTATATGTAACAAAAATATCACATAAAAGACTAGTCATACAATTAACAACAATATCATATAGTTCATACCAGTTGGTTATTCTACAGTCATTAAAATCATTCACCATGATGTTATGTATCACATTAAAAGATATCATTCACTTATGCTTCACTAATTAGGTCACCCTTTTTTTTCCATATAATCACAGTCTATCCTTAGGTGAAGATAACCCAATTACGCAACAATATTTTGCTTTCAATTTTCTAATGGTGTTTGGCCTTGAGAATTAGTAAAAATACCTATGATAAAATTACTACACATATCATGGAATTTTATCCCCTTCCTACAATATCTGTCATTTTCCTTAATGTGCAACTTATACAATAACCTATATTCGGAAATTGAATAAATCAAAATCATGACCAAAATTACAAAATATAAAGGTATAATATGAAATGGATTGCATCGTGTGTGACATGGACAGTTGACTGTTGTTTGTACCGTAAATTAAATACACGGTGGTTCCATTTCTTTGATCGACGGAAATTATAACATAGATTTGACAAACGGACCATAAATCACAAACATGGTTAGATAATACTGAAACCACTAGCATGTTTAGCACCTAATTCCAGTCGCTACAACTGGTGATATCTCTATTCGTAGAAGCGAACACTTGTTAGTTATTGATCTGAATTCCTGCCTGATGAGTCTCATATAGACAATATGTTTCACGATTTCAACAGTTCGCTAAGAAAATTGTATTTAGTTACTATTTAAAAATTTTAAAGTCCAAATAAAAGATAGAAGAATATACTAGAAAATGACCAATAAAATTTCCATTGTCGAATGTAATATAGTTCATCAAGGTATGACATCGTGAAGATAAACAGATTGCAGCAAAAAACAAGAGTTTTTTGACGTAAATATTGTTGTCCTCACCTTAGATTACTTGACCACCGACATATATGCTGCAGAAACGATCAAAGTAATCCTTCACTTTCATTTTTTCAAATTATTTAACGATGCCACCATTGAGATCAATATATCTCCCTGCTTCGACTTCGTCTAAACATCGCTTGTGTGCAAGGATTTTTTAAATTGTATTTTAAGTATAAAAAGGTCACAATTTACCAATTGAAGTTATCGATTTTTATATTGATTGAGTACATGCATGTGCATTAATTTAGTGTTGGGATTGTATAGTACCGTGTATAATACTCCGATACCAGTGGACAAAATAAGTTTATGCAAATAAATCAAAAGTAAATTCTAAGTGCACTTTTAACTCAATGTAGTCAATAACAAGCATTATGATCCTTATTTTTTGNAAATTGTCACGTTTAACTCAATGTAGCCAATAACAAGCATTATGATCCTTATTTTTTGTTTCTATTATTTCCTTTTAATGTTAACATTCATTTTAAAATAAGATTAAAAATACATTTTCAAGAAAATTGACATTGATTCAAAACCCAGTTTCGAACCTTTTTAATGACAGAATTAGCACGACATGTCTCCTAGTGTTAGAAATTCTTCACAATTTTGTCTACGATTCATTTCTATAGGTTGAGTATGGTAGAATTTTATGTAAAACCGAGGAACCATATCAATTGTTGTTTCCCTCCCTCCTGTCATAAGGACAGAGAGATGAGTCTAAAAACATTTGATAGTTGATGCTCATGTTTTATCTTGGTAGATTAATCACTGTTATTAGTTTATGTACATGCAGTATATAAATAATTCCCCTCCTAGATTAAAACAAAAGCTTTCGATACTGTGGTATAGTACTATTTGATTTATGTTATGAGACTATTTAACTTCGGTGCACATATCAACTGAATTGAAATTTTCCATGTAGATGGAAAATGATTAAAATGGTTTAAAAATAGAAGTGGTTGTAGACGAGGAGATCCTACCTCTCCCTATTTGTTTCTGTTATATATATATGCAGAAATACTATAATATAATTAATGGTATAAGAAGTAGAAATTTAATGCTTTTTATTTCATAATTTGCTACTTCTCTTTTCTTAGATGACAATAAATCACTTTAAAGAAATGTGATTACTATCGATTAATTACTCTGAAAGTCGAGTAATATGGATTGGATGTAAAATGAATTTGGTAGAAAAATTAGTGGCTGATACAAAATTAGTACGATATGAAACAAAATTTAAAGTGTTAGGAATTGAGTTTGACACTGATTGAGGCCAAATGAAGATAAATTATAGTAAAAAATTGCATCCGTAAGAATTTTTAAAGCAATGAAAAAGAAATGTTATTGTTATACTAAAATATCTAGCAATCGTAAAAATTCAACATTTGTGTATTCCCTTTCCGAAATCCACCTGAACATCTACATGTGTATTGACCAATCAAATTGCCTTTTTTGAAATCCTTGTGGAAAAATCCTGTTTATAGGGGGAAAAAACCCACCTGTAGTTACAAATGAGTGTACCGGTATATGATAAACATCGGACTTTTTATTGCACGTATGGAAACCCCTTGGGTTGAGAAATTACTGCATAGCTTAACAAAATAGCAATTTGTCATAGTCGATAGCATCACTATTAACAAGGTTGCGTTTAAAAATCAAAATTATATTAATTTTTGCATATTTTTTTTTACTCTTGGAAAAAGCTGGGGAACTTAATATTTTGGAGTAAAGCAGCAAAGAAGTAGTTAAGGAACAAGGACCTGTTATTCCTTTACACATTGTGCCTTCAGTGTTTACCGGAAAAAATACAGAATATTTTGATTTTGATAAAGATAAACCAAATGGACAAAAAATGGGATGGACAATTTGAAATATTACATGGATATTGGAAGAGAATTCATTAGAAAATCCTAAGATTGCAAAGAATAGCAAACATTGCAATCATAATATATTTTAGCCACAAAGAGAGTGAATCATTAGAACGCGTTATGCATGTAAGATAGCTGGTACTTAATTTACACAAAATGTGCAATACTGGTTCAGCGAAGCTTGTGCATTTATTACATCTCTGATAAAACACACACACACACACAAAACAAAAACAAAAACCCACCACTTTTTATCTTTGGATACTGTACATGCGTGAAGGATATCGTCTTTCGCTGAATAAATTCGAAGCAATCTAAATCTAATGTATACAACGTAGAAAACAAATTACATGAAAAATAATTTTGATACAGATCAGTTTCAAAAGAAGAAATTATTTGAAGTATTTTTAAAAAACTGAAGTATAATGCAAAATATAATGCAACAAAAATGACTTGCGATGTTTCTTCTTTGTATATTTTCTTTATAACTTAGAATGAAAGTGAGCCACACTTATATTTATTTATGACTTTTGTAAAATGTATTTTCTATCAGAAGTTTGTTTAAATGCTGTGCCTTTTGACAACAATCTTGGTATCACAACACGCATTTTCTAATTATTACATTGTGATAGTGTGAACTCAGTGCACTCTCCAACTGTTTTCTTTTCTCCTTCAGAAGGAATGTGTGTGTGAGAGAGGAAAATTTTAAATCCCTGTTTCCATAGTATGTGAAAAATCCTGGCTGAGTAAACCTGAACTCTCTCTCTCTCTCTCTCTCTCTTTACACAAAAAATGCCCAACAATAAAACAACACATTGAAAAAAAACCAAAACAAAACAAGAAGAAAAAAAAAAAAAGCAAAAATATTTTTCTTTTTATGATACTGTGACATTTTTAGAAATGATATTTGTCTAACTTTTGAAATTTGTGTATGCATAGAGGAAATCTGCCAAATCCCATGGCAAGTTGATTGCAGATAGAATAACTGTATCAGAATGTTATTGGTTTCATTGCACTAATATGATGTCTCATTTAAGGATTCCGTAATTAATCTTATACAGGTATATACGGTTTTGGAAAGAAAATTTCCAGACCGTCAAATTGTTCCAGACTGAATTGTCATTATTCTTAACCGACATGGTTTACTCTCTCTCTCTCGTCCTCTCTCTCTTCTCTCTCTCTCTCTCTCTCCTCTCGTCTCTCTCTCTTCTCTCAACAAACAAGCAACAAACAAATTAGTAACTATCGGTAATTTTGCTTTGTTTTGCCGATTTTCAATTTGTCGATAGGAGATTTTGGAAGAAAAAAAAAACAAAAAAACAAAAAAAAA
>CAJDSM010046169.1:6239-17015 GCA_903981925.1 Ostrea lurida
AACTTGGATGACAGTCCATTAAAGGGGCATGGACACGTTCCTGAGCTAAAAATGTTCAATATTTAGATTTCCACTTTAATGTTTACAATGCTCACACTGGGGTATTTATGATTGGTCAGCAAAAATTTGAACGTCATTTGTTTGAGTTACAAGAGAGATACAGCACTTGCAATTCTTCACAATGTAAACAAGACTCGAGTCTTGTTTTTTGTTTACATAAGATTGCTTCAGAGAAAATACCATGTTATAAACAAAATGAGATGTGAGAATTACTAGAGCTGTTTAATTGTGTTTAGAATGAATTGTAATATGAAAAATCTGCTATGAACGGATCGTATACTATCGCATATTCAATGTAGGTAAACAAAACAAGACTCAAGCTTTGTTTACATAGTGATGAATTGTAAGTGCTGTATCGACACTTTACCTCAACAAATGACGTTCAATTTTTGGCAGACCATTAGAATATACCTAAGTGAGCATTGTAAAATTAAAAATGGAATCTAAAATTAAACGTTGTCCATGCCCCTTTAAGAACATCATATGTAGTTGTGCATATTAGAGAAATATTGATCCTCCTATGGAAGTTACCGTATGCCCCTTCAACTTAGAAATCCTCATAAATGATCTTGTCATCGCAACTCCTCTGAACTACTCAACAAATTCAACGAAACTTGGTATACAGTAAGAATCATATGTAGTTGTGCATATAGTAGGAAATATTGATCCTCTAAATTTATGGAAGTTATGCCTTCAAACTTAGAAAGTTTGCAAAAATTCTCATAAATGACATGACCTTTGAACTAACAATATTTCAAACTCATATATTAGCTTATCATTTCAGCTATATTTCAGAGATTCATATGGTTTTTAGGGGATTTATAACATGCTGAACTGACATGTATTTCATTATTTGAATCATATACCTTTTAGATGGAAATGAATACTTGGTCAGTCAATAGATGTCAAAACTTTAAATGTACAACAGGATTAATCAAGTTAGGTCACCTTAACCTATATTTTCCACTGTGTGACTTGTTTCATTGAAATCCCATTGAGTAGTTTCAAGAGTTGTGATGACAAGCTTTATTTTTGACAAGTTGTTTATCTTAAACAGAAATTTTTTTATACAAAATTTTATAAAATGATATAGCTGTAGTGCCCCACAAAGAATTGATTTTCTGAAAACGTTGATATTCCCTTTGGTTTTATTGTCATGTGGAATGTTGAAAAATCGACTGATTTCTAAACTCATACTGGGCAGTTTTTCGGTCAAAGTTTGTACTTGTTTCACTCCTTCATGAATATGATAAAAGGGAGTGGGCGGTCCTAAACAGAGAAGTTACGAAGCATGCGATCCCCGGTTTACATAGATCAAATCAATAAAACACTTGTAAAATCAATTCCACACTATTTTAATTCGATGTATAATATATTTTAATTTCATTTATTATTCATTCATTTACTATACAAAAAGAGTTGATGATGCAGGGTAGAACGAATCTCCGTTTTAAGTCATCCATTTCGCAAATTCTACAACGGTCGCTATAATGACTTGTTTGCTTACAAAATTATCACTCAAGTCATATGTTACTGATTTGTTTCATACCTTGTTAGACGTCATTTTCCTAACTAGATTTTGACTACGGGTAATCCCGTTTACTTTAATTTCGACTAAGGGCTCACGGCGGGGTGTTGAACCGTCCAGCAGAGGATGCTTACTCCTCCATGCACCTGATCTACCTTCGCTTTGTCGGAGTCCCGTGTTTTGCCCTACAACTCGATTTTGGTATATGTTTTTTGGATTATGATTAGTTTGACACAATGTTAACTTCGCCCTTTTGTATACTAAATATTCATACAATTTAGACACAAAAGTATATCCCTACTTCAAGATATAAATGGAATGCGATATTTTGAATTAATGTTAAAACATGCCTGCATGTACGCCAGCATCGTACATGTGTTACTTTTATGATAAAATATATGTGTGTGTAAAATAATTTTAATTAGTGAATAAATCAAATACTAGTGGCATTTCACCTTGCAATGGATGTAAAACTATCATTTTTTTTTTAGAAAAACTTATTTTATCTTCGGCTAGCCAAGGGTTTTCGGTGCACCCGTCCCTGTGCGGGGAGCGGAGTGGACCGAAAGCCTTGGAATAGCGAACATTCTGCTTTGAAAACTATCACGTATATTACATTTATCTAAATACAATTCATCAAAGTAGATTTGTGTGTTGGTAACATAAACTACATGTATGTATCGAAGACACTTTTTTAAAAAATCACGAGATGTTGAAGGATATGAAAGCGGAAATGCAATTCAAAATCACGTGTGTATCGTCTTTTGTATAGAGCGCGAGATTCAATGTAGGTTATGGAGTTCAAATCTGTTTCCTTAATGGAGAGGATGTTTGTTGAAATTTTCTCAATTTTATTTTGTAAAAATAGCGACGATTTAACATACGGGTATCTCTGTACGAATTTTAAAAGTTTTTAATGAAATTGCAAACACAGCCTGAATCTTGAACCGTACGTTTCATCGAAATTATGTTTTTTGACTGTAAAAGTGTGGCGGGGCAAATGCCATATGGAATTTCAGTTAATGAGGGAACCCCAAGCTTTGAAACTTAGACTTTATATCGTTTGTAGTGAATGTATCTCATATATACACTGAAATCATAAAAGTAGCATGTTAATGAAGTGAACCATGTAAATTCTAGCTGAAACAAGAAAATTTAATTTTTATAAATATACTGGGGGCCGTATTGCACAGCCATTCTCTTCATCCTTTGGTTTCCAACTGTTAGTAAGTACATACAGCAATGTTCAAATGGTAAGCTTTTTTTAAAAGTTGAAAGCTATCATGGCTACTAATTGTCACAAATTTGGTGGATGATATGAATTTTTATACTTATCCACATCCCAATAATTTCTACTTTTCAAGACCGGCGTCAGTGACAGGCCTTGTCCTGAATTTGAAGCATTGTAAAGGTAGAAATCAAGATCCCCAGAGGAAGAGGCCAACAGCCGACTCAGGAGCTAAGAGCGAAGTGTCGGCTGAATTACAGGACCAGTGGCGCCCCCATAACAGAGGTCAAGGTCATCCACAGATCAACTGATCGCAGGAATGCATCAAGACGACCGTGTGATGACACAGCACAGAACGACGCTTTTGAGGTGTTCTTTCAGTGGTGTGATTCACGGCATTCTGAAGGGTCAGCCATCTTGTCCTGCGGATAGCCAGGATCAACTGTCAGCAGCTGATCACAGAAACTATTCCTACAGACTAAAATCATCTAGTTAGCAAGAGTTTTTAATTGGAGAATATGTGCATAACCAAATGTTGATCTTATGGTAATATGATCTAAATGAGCCCTGATAGTGATATTTAAATCCATGTTTCGACGGGAAGTCAGTCCATTATGATGATGGCTTTCATTCCCCTTAAATTACTATCTGGTCATGTATAGTAAGAGTAATGCAGTTTAGGTAATCATATTAATGGTGAGAAAATAGTCCACCAGCTTGTACATGATACACACTTTTCAAATGATGACAACAGATTTTTATGAATCAGAAAGTTCCCAATGTTGCATCTTCAATTTTGCAGGTAAACTGTCAAACCACACACGTGGTCATCCCCCCTTACACCTCAACGCCTGCCACCTCCTCCTCCAATGTTCGTTACCCCGCTGTCCGGGTGTCTACTAATGCTACCGATGCCATCCACCACCCAATCACTCAAACCGTCCCACACATGAAACTGATCGACCTCTCGCAGGACGAAACGTGAACTCCGGAAATCGGGCGATAACCAGCCGTCAGCGCTTCACCGACTGCATGTACATCCCTAACCGCAAGCCGTGCACGATTGGTGTCAGATCAAGGGGGTGAAGACTAAAGTCGGGCTGGTAATTGTTATGCCATTATAGAAGTGTGAAGTGTGTGATGTTCTCTGTGTAAACAGGCAGAGTGTGCTTCTTGGAGTATCACAGACATAGGGATACCGTAATGGAGATTGTCAATCCTAACGTGATTCTAACACTTCCTTTAGCTTTGATTTAACTCTGTAGTAGAGTTTAGTTGGTTTTTTATTGAGGGATTGATGTAGAATGGTAGAAGTTAGGTAAGACTGGAAAATCATTGCGAATTGGAGAATACATATTTTGCCTTTATAATACTTTGATATATATTATGGACCATATGTGGCGTCGGTGGCCTAATTGGTTATGGTCGTCGGACTCTCGATTGATACGGTTGTGAGTTCGAATCTGGCCGTGGCAGGGCGACGTTGTGTCCTTGGGGAAAGGCACTTTACAACGATTTCCTCTACTCCGCCCAAGTGTTAAAGGGGTCCTGGCCTCTAGACAGTGAAGATCTTGTCAAGGATGAGTAGTGGTTCTAGCGCCGTAATGGGCAGCTGCACTGATCGAGAAAGGTCCTGGATTGTTAAGGTCTGCCGGGGTAATAATGCATTGTAAAGTCGCCTTTGAGCACTTAGGTGGATAGGCGCTAATATAAATCCAATTTCATTTTAAATCCAATCATTTATGAATATTGATTATTGAATTGGAAATGAAAATGTAACAATGCAGTTTTACACTTAATATAAAAGGCTGTACAAGCTGATAATATTATATAGAATCATAAAGATCATGTTTCTTTTCTAAGTAATAACTCCCAAACCATATCCCTACCAAATACAGTCAAACTCATTATCTCGATGGGTTTGAGAAAAAACTTCAATATATCTGGGGATTGAGTTTATCGGGGTAAAAAAATAGAAAATAGGTGGCTGCAATCTAATTAAAATAAATGTTAGATCCCTCGCAATAGGAGTTATGCGAGCGATCTAAATTTAATTTTAATTAGATTGAGGTGGCTGGGACTGTCGACATAGCCCATGTAATCAAGATATCAGTGTCGAGATTCCAGAGTTCAACGTAAATATTTTAAATGTGTAACCTACCAGATCTAAAAAGACTGAGTTCAGTTTTACTGATAGAATGTGTATTATCTTATAGTCTATACGTCATAATGTATTTTTTGGATGTTTTTTAACTTCTCGCAAAGCCAATGAGATTCATTAATTACAGCTAAACTAATACTGAGGGCTTTAATTTTTCCTCAAATGGAATAAATAACCCCCCCACCCCTTTCAAGGAAAAATAATTTCAAGCAAAAAAATGACCCATAATGGTGGATTCATTGTGGCCATTAATGTACAAGATATTGGTTTTGAGAAATATCTAATTTGTCCAATTGATCTGAAGGCATTTTTTATTCGTTATGTGTTGAGGTTAATCAGACTGTGCATTTTATGTTTGTTATAAAGTGTGGTATTTGCTTAATTTAGGGACAAGTAGGGTAGGAAACTAGAAATATAATAAAGAACCTCACATGATTGTAGGCCAAAATTAATTAAAGTTTTCTGAGACATCGCTACTGAGGAAGTTTATGAGATAATGTGGGATTTTTTTTATTTATATGATTAATAAGTTCCCCCATTTGATAGTTTCCTGGTATTAGGGAGCAGATTTTTACCACAGTGGTTGCTGTGCAAATTTTAAGTTTTTCCCGTTTAAAAAATTGATAATACATGTACATATAGGATTTATATATAATATTTATATTATGAGAATGATTTTTTTCTTTAAGTGACCTTGTATCTAAATTTTTTATGGATGTTCACCTTTTGACAAATTGGTGACCGCAGACAGCTGCTCACAAATACGATTAATTTTTGCATGCAGTTATTCCAACGTACCATTTAGCTTGTCTAATTGATTGTAAAATGTAAGTACTGAATTTAATGTCAATCAATATGGTCATAGCATAGTCAGAATACAATTTCTTAAACTCTGTAGAAAGAACGCAAATAATGTATGTTATTAAATATGTTTAAAAGTGGATTTTTTTTTAATGTGTGAATATTAAGGCATAATATGCTTTCAGTTACATTGTTTTCAAATGAATGATATGACACTGTAATTTGTTTGATGTTTGGATCAAAACACCACTTAAGCATACATGTATGCTTCGAGTGACTTTAAAACAGATCACAATGAAGCTGGATACTTCTGTCACAAATGACTTGTTAACTGTTTAGTAATTTGTATATATTATCTTTTGTTGTAATGCGATAGTTTTGTGAACTTTCATGAACATAAAGAAAGAACTAGTTCACGTGATGTCGTATTACGGAAATATCCCGATCATTTTCAAGGTATAGTCAGTAAGAACATGCACATGCAATGCTGTATAGAATTTGACGTCCACCGTCAAACAATCTAAAATAAGTAGTTAGCTAATTGTTAACAATATGAACAAGTTGTCGGACTTTTTTAAAAATTGTAATCCCTGTGTATGGATTGATGTTGAGAAACTTGCCCACAGATCCCCCCCCATTTTTTTTATTTTAGCTTCACCTGAACCGAAGGTTCAAGTGAGGCTAATTTGAATCGCCTTTTGTCCGTCGTCTGTCCGTCGGTCTGTTCGTCTGTCTTCGTCTTCGTCCGTTAACTTTTCACATTTTCGACTTCTTCTCAAGAAACGCTGGGCAAATTCAAACCAAATGGTACACATCATCTTGGGTAAAGTGGCTTCAAGTTTGTTCAAATGAAGGACCAGGCCCCTTCAAAGGGGGAGATAATCACGAAGAAATGCAAAAAATAGGTGGTGTCATTTAAAATCTTCTTCTCAGAACCACTGGGCCAGGAATAGTGAATTTACGTGAAAGCTTCCTGGAGTATGGTGAGTTCAAGTTTGTTCAAATCATGACCCTGGGGGTACGATGGGGGCCAAATTTGGGGATCAAAGTTTTAATATGAAATTATATAGGAAAAATCTTAAAATCTTCTTCTCAGAACCTGGGCCCAGGAAAAGCTGAGATTATAGGAAGCTTGTCCCCTGATAAGAGGATATTCAAGTTTGTTCAAATCATTGACCGCCCCCCCTGGGGGTACGATGGGGCACAAAATATGGGGGGGGGATCAACTTTTTACAATATGATTATATAGGGAAGATATCTTTAAAAATCTTTTCCCAAGAACCACTGGGCCAGGAAAGCTTGAGATTTATATGGAAGCTTCCTGATATAGTGGAGTTCAAGCGTTTTGTTCAAATCATGTACCCGGGGAACGATGGGGCCAACAATAGGGGAATCAAAGTTTTACAATATGATTATATAGGAAAAATCTTTAAAAAAATCTTCTTCTCAAGAACCACTGGGCCAGGGAAAGCTGAGATTTATATGAAAGCTCCTGATATAGAGGAGATTTCAAGTTTGTTCAAGATCATGACCCTGGGGGTACGATGGGGGCACATTAGGGGATCAAAGTTTTACATATGATTAATGATAGGAAAAAATCTTTAAAATCTTCTCAAGAAAACCACTGGGCAGGAAAGCTGAGATTTATATGAGCTTCCTGATATTAGTGGAGATTCAAAGTTTGTTCAATATGACCCGAGGGGTACGATGGGGCCACAATAGGGGAATCAAAGTTTTACATATGTTATATAGGAAAAATCTTTAAAAATCTTCTTGTCAAAGAACCACTGGGCCAGAAAGCTGAGAATTTATGATGGGAAGCTTCCTGATATAGTGGGATTCAAAGTTTGTTCAAATCATGACCCCCGAGGGTACGAGGGGCTACATTGGGGATTCGAAGTTTTACAGTATGAATTATATAGGAAATATCTTATAAAATCTTCTTGTCAAGAACCACTGGGCCAGGAAAGCTGATGATTTTATATGGACAGCTTCCCTGATATAACGTGGAGAATTCAGTTTGTTCAAATCATGACGCCCGGAGTGTACGAATGGGGCTATCAATTGGGATCCAAAGTTTACAGTTTGATATATATTAAAAATCTTTTAAGACTAAAAGACACACATTTACTTAATAACTTATGATCATAGAATGGAGGGCCAAGGTCACTGCAGGTGAGCGATGTGGCCCATGGCCTCTTGTTTTTTTGCTCGTTACAGTATAATAAGCCTTGAAATTAATGTAAGGAATTATGAACTAGGTTCGCTCCATATTGAGGTAGCTATTAAATGTTTTTTTCCTAGTAACAAATAGAAAGCTTTATTGGTTAACAATGAGTGTTCAGAACGTGTGAATTTTATGAAAGAACCTTAATATAATTTATGTTAGATACTAGGGGAAAAATAACCTGTGTTTTGTGGTTATGTTGTTTGTTATTCTTTACTGTTGTCCATGATAAACATTTAAAAAATACATCAGAATGCTGGCGTGAAATGTTGCATTCCCAGCCTTTAAATATGATTTACTGTATGTTATAGTTTATCAAGGGCCTAAAATAGATACATGTAGTTTTATATTTATAATGTGCCTTCAAAGTTGATACAGATACTAATATTTAATCAATGAACTATATCAGTATTCATACGCTTATTGTCCACAGGCTAGCCGCATTCAGGGGAAATGGTCATTAATTATCTAATTGTATAGATTTCAAGGAAAAACGTTAGAAAATGAAAATATCAAATATAGCTTATCAATTCAAATTAAAATTCTAGTGGTTGTGATTAATCTTAGCAAAAAAGAGTAAACATGGGCGTAGGAGCCGGGGGGGGGGGGGGGGGGCATGGGGGGCACTCCCTTTCAAAAGGGGGGGGGGGGGCATATACCAAGTTTCGTTAAATTTGGTTGTGTAGTTTCAGAGGAGTTGCGATGACAAGCTTTTTGGGACAGATGGACAGACGGACAGAGTGACCCGACTCCTAGGCCTGCTTTCGCTGTTGGCGACGCAGGTAAACAGAAAGACTCCATGGGGCTACAGTCGACATACAGTAGAGATCCAAATCCCGTGGGTAAGTCGAGAAATGCAGTGTATGCAAATTGGGAAATAGTCAATCTTGACTTATTGCAACAAATTTGTACTGTCTTATGAGCTATTTTTCGAAGATATATAGCTCATGGACATCCAGTTCATATTGGTGATGATAAAATCTCAGGTTTCAGGACTTCATTAAAGGATCACTGCATGCAGGATGTTACCACAAAACAAAAGTAGAATAACAATGTCTAAATATAGAATTGTATATTTTCAACATGCATATCATAAACATGTAACAATGTAAGAAAATATATTCAACAGAAGTTTTAAACAACCTATTTAACATCAATTGGAATTTATAGTACATTTCAATGATAAAAACGTGTAGTCAAATATGACGAAGTGGATGGAAAATTTTCCCGTGTACAAACTTCTAATATCTAGACTATCACTTATTTGTCCGTCTAATATTATAAAAATACATTATTTAAACATTACGAAATGATAAATAATGTAAATGCAAATATCTAATAAAATAGTAAAAAAAAAAAAAAAGCACAGAAATTCTTAAATACCGTAAAAACTGATATAAAAATAAACCAGCGAATATTGTTACAATAAGTACACAAAAGAGATTATCACATAACAATACAATTAAAATTAGAGATCAAAGCTTTGTTACAGAGTGTATGGGTGAACTATACATGTATTTTTAGCAAGTAAACTGAAAACAGAAATTCCTAAATAAACAGCCATCTATAATTACATGACAGATTTTTTGCTATGAATGTAATTTTGATTTCATTTTTTCCAAATTACAAAGAAAGTATATTTGATATGCATTCACACAGTTTTGACACAGCAGTTGCAATAGTACGATAATAACTTGACTTACTTAATCCTCTACGTTAATGAGCTACCGTATATAATATGTAGGTGATAAAAATAAAGCCTTAGACATAAGCTTACTTGTGTTGTAAATATGAAAATTGTCATTCTAAAATATCGCAGTACAGTTGAGCCTTGTTTCTCTGGACACTTGGATTAAAGAATCCTCTGAAATTCAGGGCTGTCGCTGCCCTTTTTGGTACAGGGTCCGCGTCCATCTAGATTGGGAAAATAATCGATCTTTTGGGTCAAATTGGGAAATTTTTGTTTATGATAAATTATGATTAAAAAAAATTAAAAAGTCTTATTTTTATCCAAAGTAGTTCAGAACACTGTCTTTATGTGCTTTTTAATTCATTGTTTCTTAGCAAAATCAAGATCAAATGTCAAGTTGAATGCATCTCCCTTACACAGTATCAAAATTGGGATTTATTTGTTCTTCCAATTGGGAAAATATTGCTTATTTTCCAATTGGGAAGGGTCCTTTTATCGGAACCAAATCAGGGAGTACGTGATAGCCCTACTAGATAAATGGCATGCACAATACTGGTTCACAAAAATAACATCCAAAAGTTTTGTAAAGGTGTAATAAAGAAAATCTAAATACAACACAAAAATTGTTGCTATCACAAAAGTTTCTTGGAAGCATGTATAAAAATATATATTGTGTTACCGGTACATTTAACTTTCACTTGTCATACAGGAGATTCTGTGTAACACCTAGACTTGTATAACATATCCTGGAAATATACAACACTGTAACTTATTGCGATCAATGCACACACAAAACAATCATTACTACAGCCTGCTCACATGATCATTAATGGCAACATTTCTCATAAACAATAAATACATTCACATTTCATACAATAAATCACCTTTTCTTCACGATAAATTTATTCACAAGTTAGTGCATGAGATTCTCTCTGTGTGAAAAATAAGTTACTTGTCTACAGTTAAACAAGTTTATCATAAAAAGGGATTGCTTGCAAAGTAACATACACAAAGTTCGCCAACTGACATGGCACAAATATGTCACCAAATAACATATACGAGGGTTGTCCGTAAAGTTCGT
>CAJDSM010046170.1:1898-16203 GCA_903981925.1 Ostrea lurida
GATATACAAGATTGTAGAATTGTTAAAATTACTACAGAGTGTCCAGTCGAAGTGTTCAATATCTCGAACACTGAATATTTATCTGGGTGGATTATCAATAACTCTATTGTCGTTTAGAAGTGATTTGGAAGTGCTAAGCCACTAGTATCATATTAATTCTTAAGTTATTTATTACGAACACCCCCCTCCCCCCCCCCCCCCTCTTCTATATCTTGAAATTCATTGGATTATACATCAAAACTTTTTCATCGAGATCCATGGTAATTTTCGAGAATAACGTAGTTCACCCGTGATATACTTGTCTTACTAATTGGGAACATTAGTCAATTTTTCGTCTAATTGGTCAATATTCTTTGTAATCACTGTACCTTTAAGAGTATGTCCCTTCACTGGCGGAGGCAGACCATTCCCTGAAATACGTGTAGACCGGATTTTGGTTACAAAAACTCCAGCTACACTTTCCCGTAGTAGGTGACCTTTAGAGGGTGTCTCGGTTTTCATCGATTAATATATTTTGTTTGTAGTCTTTCTTTATACCGGTGTTACAAAAATAACAACCACTCATAAGGCCCTCACGGCAACAATAAATAACAGAAACATCTAATTTCATTTTGTTAAAGAAGCGAATAATATTATCATATTACTTCAAAAGAGATTGTTGGGTGTTATATATTCTAATAGGAATTTCTTCTGTAGGTATGAATCGGAGGATAATGTTCTCGGTCAATGCATGACGGGTAAGCCGTAAATTGAACCGATAGTTATTTGTCACCACAGCTGTTGTAGGCGTTGATACATATAATAGGATCTCCCATGGTTGGAGGTCTGATATGATTTGTTATCTATTCTAAAGACGTTGATAGGAGTTTCCTATACCCCAAATGCTTTGGGTGACAAGAGGCGAGCAAAAAAAACTCAACAACGAGTGTGGTTGTGGATGGTAAGGTTAATATATCAACAACCACATGGAAGATGCCGAAGGGTTCATTATATTACTCACAGTTACGCTCCCCTCATACCCCTTCTCCCATTTTTTTTTCTGGCTGGTACATTGGGAATACTAGGTGGGCGCTGATCTACTAGTAAGCAGCAACGATCACAAGTAAAATAGATAAAGTAATTAGGGAGACACTAAGAAAAGAGAAAGAGTGCAAATACAACAATACCATCAAACAAAATAGTCAGATGGGTTACGTTTCGCTCATGCTGAATGAAATCTTAGAACAATTAGTGGAGAATATATAGTTTCTCATCAATAAGGGGTAAATTTCATTCCAGGATGCGTAAAGGTTAACGATTGGGTGAACCAGACTTGTCCGGGGGAAAAATAGGCCAACAATGGTGGGGAAAGAAATCAAGGAAAAGGGGCCCCAGTTCGGACAGCTAGAAGACTCGTACAGGCACTATTCGTCCTGGGAGTCGGGCAGTGTTATTTCGATGGGAGGAAAAAGGAAATTACACTTATTTACTGAGGAAGGCGAAGTTAACATGGGATGGTAGTACGATTATACGTATGTGTCATTTACAATATACGGCGTAAAAAAGCCATCTACATCCAATTTCAGAAGTTGTAGTGGCGCACCAACGAGAGTCCTCCGGACAAAAAACGCCAAGTGATAACGGCGGATCGGGTTGCCATTGGAGGAGATGAAAGCATCTCTCTGCTGTATCCGTGGTGCGAAAACCCTTGCGTTGAGCCCTTAGTCGACAGTAAGTAAATAGGAAATTTTATCAAACACCTGGGTGAGTCAAATCTTAGTAAGGAAAATCCTGCCTAAGGTTATATACAAAGAGTATGAGGGAAACAAATCAGTCAACATAATGATGCATTTAGTGATAATTTGTAATCGCAAAGACAGGGGTTGCATTATAGCGACCGTTAGAAATTTTCGAATGAATCACTTTCCAGGAGATTCGGTTACTGACCCTGCGGCATCAACTTTTTGCTAGTAAATAAAACACGAGTGTTCAGGTGGTGAGCATGAAAACAATACAATTTGGGAACGGGCTCTGATGATTAATTTGCTTTTTACCTTAGGCCCGGCGCCTGGCTTTGTAACCACAGTTACATGGTGAAGATATTATGAAAAATTCAGCGCAAAGGGGCAAGTGATACAGCTGCCTCGGTACTTTGTCTTTTTCGGTACCAGTAAAAATGAGGGATTACCCAAAGTTCAGACATCAGGCAACACTTTTTTAAATGAGGAAATTGATGGAAAAACCCAATTTGTTCAGCACAATTTAGGAATTGACAGTTGTTTATTTTTTTCGTTATTAATATAACCAAGTTAAAGTTGAAAATTTTGGACAAAGTAAGAAGAATTGGTATATTCGGACAAGATGAAGGAAAGTTTAGAGGAAAAGAACTATAGCTTGCCCGATGGAACGAGTGGAATAAATATTTCACTGTCTATCCCTGCATCTTTCATTTTTACCCACTGTTTTGTATCAAAGTCAGTCGCAGAGCAGTGTGTTTGGATAAGTATCGGACGAAGATACGTGAGATTCTAATAAATTTATGTACGGATTGTGAGTGGACAGATCGGCTGTAGAGGAAAAAGCAGTGTTAGAAGTAGGAATTAATAGAAATAGTGTTATGGGCGATGACCGAGTAGGAATCCATGGGTAAGGAGTTAAACATGTGATAAATAAAATATCTCACATTGCACAATATACAAGTTTCATATTACTGCAACCAGAAAATCGTTTGTCTGCTCAATGGGACAGGCACGGACATACAGGTGGTTGGATGAAGGGGAAGCATTTTATCCAAAATTATCAATTAGCGAAGGTGTTATGAATTATGAGACAAGGGACAAGTTTTCCCGTAAAGGGCAATGAAATCTCATTAACATGAATCAGATGGATACTCGCAAAGGATAACCAAAAAAGTGTTGTATTGAAAACATTCCCTTGTACACTGACGTGTTCTTAAACTTTGTCGGAAGACGAAGACGGTCAGGGTAGCATATGGTTAAATGTAAGATCCGACTTTCAGAACCACTTCAGTATACAGAACCCAAATATCCGGGCAGTATAGGTTGCTGATGTAAGGGTATTGGTGCTACATCCATGGGACCATGTGATAAAGACAAAGACCCACCACCCCCTCATGCCAGAGTATGTGAAGTAGGTAGAGATACGCAAAGGGATACGCTTTAGTTTATAGCTACTGTTAATTGATTTAGATATAACTAATATGTCCTAACGGAGGTACTTTCAAGAAATAAAGATAAAGGTATATATATTATATATTAGGATGTACCAACACTCAAATATTTGGCTCTGGTTAATATGTTGTACTCAGTATAAACCGACCTACCCGTGTTAGACGAAGTAATCCCTGTTCCTCGTCGTTACACAACCAGTTATCATAGATGCTTGCACGGAAAGGGTCACGGTTGGGGATTTTTGTTATTTGATAGGAGACGAGGAATACATGCAAAACATATCTCGGCGATGGTCAGGTACAAAATGGTGTCTCACAAAATGAAAGTCAGTGCGTATTAAAAATTAACAATTCATGTGTTTGACGAGGCAACTTCAGTATATCCTGTTCTAGTGGGATAACATAGACACAGCAGGAATCGGGTTCACGAACGTAAATTGACATTACCCTAGGTGGTCTATTCTCATCTAAGAGGCGTCTTAGATTCCTTGGTGCAGTGTTTACTAACGCTAAATACAATATTTACGCTCAGACCATCACTGTTCAACATGGAACCTGCCTAATTTGGGCTCATTACAGCCAGCAAGAGGCACTCCAGATACGGAAATACATCCGCGACGTAATTAATAAATAGGATCTCAGAAACTCTTATAAAGGATGTAGGTCCAACATGATCTCAAAATAAAATATATATACGCTATCGAGGGTTATATAACACAATCTTATAATGCTCTATAAGTCTAATAGAGGCTATTCCTTCATTTATGATGGCTCACTATGCAAATATTTTCTTTTGAGAGTGTGTAGAAAATAGTTCCTTGCGGGCGGCTCATAGTTGTCAGGCGCAAGGAAAACTCACTACTCAGTTATGCGGGCCGGCGAAAGGTCAAAAGATTCAACGCAGGCAGCTTGTTTCATGGGGTATGGAATAGAGAGATAAAACATGGTATCTACAGAAAAAAGAGTGCCTATGGAAAAGAAATTCTAAATATGTGAACCATGTCTTTTAGTCTTAGGTATAGGATGAATGGAAAGAAGTATAGCTGGAGCGCGCATAGTATGAAGAAAAATTTACAAAAGGGAAGAAATCAATATTAAATCATAACAGTGAGGGATGACTGCTAAGGACATGAGTTGTAGTTAAAATACAGCACCTGAAAACTGGATCGTAATGATCGTAAATCTGATCCAATTCAGAGATACAAATGTATTGGGTTCTAACTGCAGATTCCATACAGAACAACCTAACGTCAAGGGCAGGACAAACTAACGTTAAAGTTAGCGTGAGATGGAACGATTTCTCCAGAAAGGAATATAGGTCATAAAATAGCATTGTCATAAAAACATTAAAATCAGAGAGTAAGATAACTGTGGTAGCATTCCATTTCATTGGGGAGAGAGGCTATCCACAGTAGCTATGCATATGCCTATTATACATGGGACTCTGTAATTTGATAATAAACAATAGGCAAGTTTTTTCTAAAAGATGCATAGATCTGTATTAATGTCAGAATTCAGTTGCGTTACACATTCTGAAGCAAAGTGCAATAGTTAGAGCAAGCAGAAAAAAAAGAAACTGACTTCATGTATTTAACAAATAAATTATAACTATGATAGATTTCATCAATCTGACTCTTGCATAAACATAATTTATGCTCAGCTCGCATTATATGAGAAAAATCAAAAATTAACACAGATCTCAATGTAGCTGCAACTCAAAACATAGCCCCCCCCCTCCCCTTCTTAAAAAATCCAACATAAGTGAATATAAACAAAAGGGTTCGAATGAACAAAATGATTACAAAAGTAGGTTGATTTCCACCGCCATCAGCTAAAACAACAATACGTCGTTACGGTGTCATAGTGCAAGTCTCTCTCTTAACTGATTTGGCAGCTTTGGATGAGAACACATGTGAGATAGTGGTCAGACCACATATAATTTAGATAATGGGTAGTATTTAGATTATAGTAAGAAAAGTGCGGGGCAGGAGTGAGACCCTCAAGACGCACTATTCAGGTGCCTGTCCGAAAGTACTGAAAGTTGCAACATTAAAGAAATCAATATCCCTAAAAGCTGTCGCGACAACCCTATTCTAGACTGGGAACATCATTAAATTGACATTTAGCCCAATAAGGATGGATTAGTCATTAAGCAGTTCACTTCACCACGCGAATTTAGAAGCATGATATGTGAGGAAGGTCTTAGTCAAATATTGGGTGGTCCGTTAGGTCGTCCAGTAGTTCAAAGTCACCCCGGATCAAACGGCAAGGTAATCCAATTCTAGGGTGTTGGCGGTGGTGGGAACTCACGACTGGACAATCACCACATTTAACCAACCAACAAGGCAACTTTCACATTGAGAAACGGACGAACGCAATGGAGGGAAGTAGGGCTGAAGAAAACACTATGTACAAGACGCTCTTGACATATGCCTTACTTATATGGTAGACAGTGAGGTAAGGGTCAGAGAAACAAAGAAACAAGGAGTGGAGTCTTGGGGTTTCTTAAATCAATATACATTTTAATTTTAAGCATAATTTTGTCATGGCGGATAAAAATTAAACACAACAGTTGTTAATCTCTTAATTAACCCAAAGATCACTCCTAATTACATATCTTCCCGCTATGCGGAACTGACCCGTCCACGTCTTCAAAGGAAGAAACTGACGGTATAAAAACACGGAATTGTACAGACAAAGTAGAGTAAAAAACGCCTTTATATCGAGATGGCCGAACATCAGAACGACGACAGCAAAAGGAGGAGGAAAACCGCCATGAGCTGGGTGTACTAGTAGAGACCTGATGTTTGTTGAGGCAAGATGTGTGAGAATGAGTAGGAGACTTGTTGAGAGGAAGACGTGGCCGACTCTGAGAAGTGTGCCAAGAGAGTGCTTGCTGGTGTTTTGAATATTGGTAGTCAAGAGGAGAGAAAGCTCACGTCCTGATATATGGGTTCAGGGAATTTTAGCGAGCCACAGGCACTATGACGTTTTTAAATTATATTGCACTTCTTGGAAGAAAGGTAGCAAGAGACTAGAGTTAGTGGTTGCTCGCGACTGACGGGAGGAGGCGCATGTCCCTATCCGGTTGACAGATGAAGGGTCAATAGAAGAAAATTCGTCAAGTGTGGGTGTTGTCAAATTGAAAATATTTTTCATGAGATGCTGGAGAGATATGTGAACATACGTGCGGGTTATCCATATATCAAAATTTCGGACTTTGCGATTAGTGTGCAAACCAAGGCACGGCTATAAGTGTGTTGTAGAAAGGAGGTGGAAGTGAATGGAAATTTCTTGTGAGATCTCTCTGGTCGTATCTCGAAGGTCTTCTCCAGAAACGTAGGAGCTAACTCTCTGTCCGGTCTCTAAAACACTCATGGCTGGGGTGAGCGTGCAGCTAAGGTGGAGTCCAAACTGCTGGAACGTTGTGTGCCAACTGTGCACGTGAGAAGTAGTTTGCTTAGTATCGATGATTTAATCACTACATGCATGGTACCAGATATCGTTAGCCAAGATGGGTTTTGTACGGCTTGCACTTCTGATGCACTGGTGCTAGAGCGGCTTCGTCCGTAGGCCGTTGCCGAGGGGGTACAGTGGAGTACGGCTGGACGCAAGAGACATATCTGAGAGTGTTTATCTACAGAAGCGCGATAGTTTCAGAGTAAAGGGGACCTTACTTATTACTTACATCACGAAGGAGTGTCGGGTCCACTGAGGCGAGACGGTGGATCGCGAAAGACTCTTGACCTTGCATTATTCCGTTACCCAAGTGCTCGGGGACGATAGGTCGACCTCAATATACCAGATATTCTGGAATATGGAAATGGATGAAGTGTGAGAACGGGTAGGGTGTAGGGCCGCAGAAGCCCTAATGGAATTTGCGCCAGGAGAACGGCGTTCCACCCTATGAATCGAGTCTGATGACTTGTGAGCAGAGTAGAACAGTGTGAGTGCGGAGTGGACCAGGGGATGGGAGCAGGCTCATAGTGGTGCCGTGCGATGGCCTATTGCTCCTCACAAACAATTGGAGCAACTTTAGTGGTTAAAGGTAACAGATGCTCTATACCATTCTGTAGGCGCAAAGTCCTCCATATTGGGGAGTAAGTACACGGAATCTACAGCATTATAATATGATCATCGATTCAGTCTAATAAGTTGCTCAGATTAGACGAGCTGGTATAGGATGCCCCGCGCAGTCATGGATACGGGGTAGAGCGGATCGACACTCTGTGATATACGGTAGAGCAATCATATGTTTTTCTACAAATGCTTATTCCCCTTGGTGGGGAGGGGCGAAAGATGGAGAGGGACCCTGTGAGATATACAGAGAGACTTGGATAAAAGGGAGTGCAGCTGCCACCAGGGAAGAAGCAGCTAACAGGTTGCGGAGGGAAGTGACCTCGTGCTGTTACAGACAAAACGGGAGCCTTAGGCGGAAGTGTGGGCGACCCACTGGATGGCCACACCGGGAGAAAGGGCCGAGGGCGTGCACCCAGAGAGGCCGGCGGACGTGGGCGGAGGGCGCTACTCGATCTGGGATGAATTATGAGGGTAAACCCTATGTGTTTGCTCTCGATTTACCATTCAACAGAATATTATCGAACCCAAATTGGGCGAGTATGGTATGCCAAATTTAAGTATTAAATATGTATGTAGGGGTCAATTAATATATATCGGTGCTAAGTCTGAAGATAGTTGATATATGAGAGTAGATCTTTGTCCTATAATCATGCAGCTGTGATGAAGGAGTTATATGAATACTGGGTCAATGAATGGGAGGATCTGAATGATCATGACGGCACATGTTCGAACTCGTTCGAGTTGAGTGTGTATGATCGCAGGATAGGATGGTTAGTGCAAGGCCTTATAACTCAGTGGTAGTCCATCTCAAATTGTTACTGCCTGCTCTGTCATACCACTCTTCACAAGTGCGGTAAGGAACTCATTGCATTAAACTGAAGTCTTATCTTTTTTTTGAGGTGATTGGCAGGTAGAATCACCGATGAATGTTACCTGAGCTCTCGCGCGTAAAAAACTTCAAAGTCAAGATGACGGGCAGAAAGCGCGAGTATTATTGATGAAAATAGGTTTTCTTGTATCTTTTATTTCATGTTCTGGATCAGCCACTCACGTTGTCTCGCTTCTGGATTATCCTATATACCTCGAATGTAGAAAAGTCGTTTGTAAGATTCCTGACGGTTCAGGTGGGACTACAGCTCCTGCATTAAGGTCAGTGTCTCGTTCAGAGTATATGAGATTATGGTAAGTGTTCTGCCTCATTGGCTAATTTCTCCATCAATATTTCAGCAATCCAAGCTGTGCAAAATGGATGACTCAGGAGAAGTTGGTGGCCATTAGACTTACTTCGTGTGCTTCAGGGCGTTTCTGGTGGCATGACCTCAATGTCTCAAGTGTGGGCTTAATAAAGAGGATGTCTTAGTTACACATCAAATGGCTAGCTATCTCGACTCGGCCGTAGGTGAGCTTAGGCAGGGGCACTGATTAGAACGTTTACACAATCGAAATCTATTCGTAAAATGTCATGATGTGATGATTTGAAGGGGATCCCATATGCTATGTTACACAAGGTAATGAGAAATAGAACGGTATGAATGAGGGTTATCCACCTAATAGTTTCTCAAACTTTACTATAATGGGGCAGTGATATGAACAGAGGAAGGTTGGGCGGAGGTCCAGGCGTTTTGCTCTAGGATGTCATGGTGCTACGCTCCCATGATTCCCTTTAAATGTATATTAGATTAAGGTGAGGGACAACACTAGAAAGGGAGGGCCCCCGGTTGTAATTAGCATATTATAACGCATAAAGGTGGGTTGGCAGGATCCGATGCGATTTTACTCACCCTTTATGCCTCATTGAGTTCATTCAAACTCTAGGATTAGCGTATGCGTCGAATGTGATACCAACGCCTGGATGCAATGCCAATAGGGTGCTGGGCATAATACTTCCAGACTGCATAGGCAATAGAGATACGAACAGACTGGGTTCGTCATGAGATCCATGTACATAGGACACGAGACCGAAGGATGGACAAACAGGTTGGACCGTGGACAAAGGAGACGGGAAGTTTCAATCATTAAGCTCTTTCGTGAGACCCCACTAAGATATAATATATAATAGGGCTCAGGGTAAGTGGTAGTGGGCATCCTGACTACGCAGGACACAACGATCAATGATTTATAGGTCCACAAATTTATCTTATGCCTATGAGTCCTGGATTGGATACTTTTATATGTATCGGGAGTAGGGTGCAAGTCATCCATTCTAGTGTGGCTATAGATGCTGCAACTCCATCTAGATTGTGTCATTGTAAGTTTGGACGCACTGCATATTAGGAACGTGTACAGTGGAGAGACGGTCTGTACATAGGCGATACCACAATATCAGAGATGAAAATCGGTATCGACTCACTCTCAGCAAATGTAAGCGAGTTGAGTAAGAGAGAAGAATTGAATGAATTTATATATATATTAATTCAAAGTACGGTTTGCTACTATAAATAACAATTCATATCGGAGTCTAACGGCACAAACGCCTGTTAGGCAGACGTGTGTATTCCCCCTACTGGCTCAAAAACTCTCAGTAAGAAGTTATCTCTCAAAACAATAGACAGTGAACTTCTCATCTATGATCCTTAGTGAGTAAGGAATACTCGAAAGTGTATATAAACCGATTCAGTGGTGTACACAGTCTAGTGAGATCGGGTGAATGGATATCTCTTTGCATAGAAATGCCGTGTGCTATACTGTATTCTTGTTTCAGCGGGAAGGATGTCCGAGAACACGGTGCAAAACAAGTAACGATTTGTATCTTTACATACGCCAACACTATCGATGAATAGAAAGGGTGCAAACAAACATGTGCAGATGAAATAGGTGTCTCTGGATGTCTTCCGTTCTGATCTCGAATGGAAGAGTTGTTGTTTCTCCAATGTAAGTCCCATTCACTCTCGCCAGTGATTCCTTGGTCTCCGGCAATATAGGATGCCACATAGAAAGTGTGGATCTGGACCGTTTGGCACACTCTGATAGCTAGAATACGAGGTGTCACCGAGCCCGGTCTCTCTGCGCTGGGTAAATGCTCTCAGATTAGTAAAAGGTTTATGCAGCATGAATGCTGAGCTAAGAGAGGAATGCTGTGACTACCCAATGTATCGTGTGCTTCCAAGTGCAAACTTATAGGACACATGTATTCAGGAAAAGCTAGAACGCATATGAGCTGTCTGGAGCATGTTGTTCAACATGATACTCTCAGGGTCCTCCACCTCTGATCCCACGGGAAACGGGCGAGGAAGCATTTGTTGTGGAAAGTGTATGATGGATTCTCCTGGATTGAACTGGCTTCTCTGTCACTATATGTGCATATCGTTCTGTACTGGCACCCAACGAATATTCGACGGTTACGACGCTAGATCTTCATAGCTCGACGCTTGACTATGTGGGACTGTGATGTCTGTGAACTCTAGAAAAAAACGGTCATAATGGTTCACTCACGTACTCATCTCGCTGCTGAGCGGCAAATACATCTCGTAGCGTGGACGCCAGTTAATTGGCAATATTGCCTGATGAATGACCGTCTTAGCCTCTCGGATATCATGAGTGGTTCAGCACAAAGGTTCAGGGACACAACACGATCAGCGCGACACAAGCTGGCCGACAGTCAACAGTGACCAGCGATCGCGGCACGGGCTAGCTCGCTCGCAATGAACTAATCCCTCTGCAGGTCGTTGGTCTGCTGAGGGAAGGAAAGGGGATTAGCACATGACCTCGCCAGTTTCTACGCTCAGAGCCTGTCTCACAACGAACATATTAGGCTAAGTGGAGCCATATCTTCCTACGCGGCTATAACTCTCGTCGTTTACACCATATCGGATATGCGGTATGCTACTAAGTAACATCGAATTGTGGGAATGAGCACGTTAAAATTATGGCCAAGCCTGTCTGTGTAATTATATTACAATCATACAGGAAACACACCTGGGGAGGGATGATTTCGAGGAACATTCCAATTCATCTCCATGTGCGGTGGTTATATAAAGCCATTGAGCAGAGAGAAACTCACGAACGCTGTCAACAAAAAGGCAACAAACAACATTGTTGAACTCTCTTTCCAGAACAAAAATATAGTTATCTTGCATCAGGCATCACCATTATATTTAAACATTTACTTCACTAGGATGTAGGATTAATGTTTGGAGGTCATCATAATGGAGTTTTTAAAGCGAGATGCGCATTGACTCCCTACGGGCTCTTGGTTGGCTGCAATACATGTGTGGGTTTAGCCGAGTGTGACAGCCAAAAATTGCATATTCCAACACTTTGAATTGCCCTCAACCATTATCGTAATCTCACATACGAGAGTCAGATATACTGAAAATAAGAGAGAATATCATAAATGAATGTGGATTCCCTAGGGTTTTTGTACTATAGTCAGTTCCGTCTCTTAATATATCCGTTGTGTCCAACAGAGATGTCTCCAATCTCTAGCGAACGCTTTGTTCAGGAAATAAAGCATTAGGAATCTTTAAGAGCGACATGACTCAGCATATAAGCAGAGATCTGGTCACTTATTATCATTAATGAAAGAGTCAGCGTTACAATTCAAATCTATAATTCCTAAATTGGTATTTGGGCACTTATAGCTCATGTCATACGTCGAACCGCAAAGAATTCTGCCTCATATACATAATGCAGGCGGAGAATCTGCTTATTTGGAGCAGTGAGCGTACTTTGTGAATTCTCTCTCTCGCTCGCGCGGGGGGGGGGGCTGCTGGTGCTTAATTCAAAGATCAAAAAAGCTAAAAAACATACATTTCATGTACTCAAGATGGTATTGGATACTCCAAGGTTTTATGGTAAGCGATCAGGTTTAGGCCGAAATTATAATCAAATAGTACTTAGGCCAACATCCCATATTGCATGCGCGAATTTATAATTCTCCGTGATGAAGAAGTCCTAGATCAAGAAAAGCGTTGCTCTGGAATTGATGGCCGCCTCAAACTTCCCGATAAATTACTATGGTGCTCAATATCGCCCCTCAATATAATATGGAAGGTTTCAACATCGTATAGCACATCCCTACATATGGTCTGGGTATCTTAAACCCACCGAGCATTCACTATTCCATGCCATATCTAAATCGAGGATATGTGTAACATACGATACTATAAAAGACGATAAGAACACACTACTAGGAGAGAGTAATACTCGTGTGGCACAAGAAGTTATCCAGTATCGCTATCTCGAGTTTGCAATAATACATCACACAAAAAATGTCAAATGGCTCTCATAAAGCCAATTGCTTCTGCCCTGCATTTGGCCAGTCGGCCATTTTACTCGGACGTTTATTCGATTTGCTGGCCCACACCACGCCCGATTTGTGCGGTTCTAGAGTGCGGTTGTTATAGTATGATGACGCTGATAGGGAGCATTTCACTGATGGTATAGTTGATTATTTTGTAATTTCGTAGTAATTAACCATAGTATTCTCATCTCTCCTTCCTTACCTTTTCGGATTGTGTTGTTTTCGGAGTTACATTGGGATGCAATATGAAAAGTTAATACAAATTCAGATTACAACTCTATGAAAGGGGGGAAGGTGTGTGTACGGTGTGGACCCTGAATTGGCGGAAGGAGATGACCTTGGTAATAAGAGGCCATGAACCTCGCCACTGTGTGGGTTTAAAAGAGACAGCCCACGGAATCGAGAGTTGATGATCGTAAGAAAGTCGAGAATCAATGGCTCTTCCTCGGGATGGTCTTATATTTATAGGCAAAGTACATCTAATGCAATACTGGGTGTACAGTTGGTGTGATGTGTTAATCTATATAGTGGGACTGAGTCTAGTCGAATTGTGAGTGGGAAATGCGGACTGTAGATAGAATTGGCAAGACAGGGGAGCATGTTGTGATGGAATAGAGAATCACTGTCGATTAATGCTTGTGGGAAGTGCGAATGTATAGAAAGACTGTGGTGGACAACGATGAGATCGGCAGTTGTTAACCCGGGAATTTTCATTATATATGATGGAATGTTTTTCCCCTCTGGTCATAATCTACTGGACGAACTCGCATTGAAAGACTGGATTAAGAGTACGTGAGAAGTATTGGTGGTTGGGAGAAATATGGTGCACGATTTGGAAGTGAGATAGATAGCGATTATGGAATCCTCTTGGCGGGAAAGGGATATACATGCCAAATCTAATGTGTAAGGTAGCAGTGTCGGTTGACGGCAGTGGTTTTCACTAGCATATTAACCGACATGAAGGTTGACAAAGAACATTATTATGTCTATATTCAATAGAAAATAGATAGTGGCCTAATGTGTAAATGATCTGTATATACTTGAGTATGAGATCAGAAAAAATATTGGAGTTGAAGTACCCTGTGAAGAGAATGGTTTAGGCTGTTCTGTATTGATGGAATATATAAAAGTACTGGCATCGTCTCCTCCCCCTCCAGCCCCTCAAATAAAAGGTGTAAAAGGAAGCGTTCACCTAGGATAAAGAAATGTTTCATAGCTAAATGAAACTATGTGGTCGGGTTTGTTATAAATAGTATGTGACTGACACACGCTGTAATAGATATAAAAGCGTGAAAGTATAGTTCAAGCTGCTTTTTTAAAAAGGAAAAACTTGCTGAAGTAATTCCTTGGTTATGCCCAAGTAGGATGTGTGCCGGGGCCAACTCTGATACACGATAACACCCCGCATTAAAGTTATGAATGTTGGTACACTTGAAGTCATCATTTTATGATATGTTTTGTTGGACTGGAGTAAAATACTGGTTGCATCAAATTTTAATACCATTGTGAAATGGCTAAACCAAGATGGCACAGAGACGTGTGAATGGAATTTGCTTCAACAACATTGAAAATATTTAATAACCAAATGTGTGTGTCTGATGAAAAATTGTTGGAAGAATTAATAAAATTCTGTTGTTTTCAGTAGAGGTTGTTTCTTGTTGACTTATACAAAGAAAGGCATGAATTTGAATTCATTGCCATTTAATGTTGACTTATACAAAGAAAGGCGTGAATTTTAAGTCATTTCCATTTCTTGTTGACTTGTACATAGTCATGATAGTGTAGCGGATAGTTTACTGCCTAATAGTCGGTTT
>CAJDSM010046172.1:0-11914 GCA_903981925.1 Ostrea lurida
ATAATAATTTATCCTTCTCTATTCAGTGTTAATTGGTAAAGAGGTAAAGGGGCATATTCCCCGAAAAAAAATGAATCCAGAATTTCCTGTTGTATATGCGCATCTACACAGTATGTTCTTCATCACTACAAAGTTTCACGATAATCTGTTGAGCGGTTTCAGAGGAGTTCGCTGACAAACTGTGTTCAATAGTATATTTAATTGTGGCCAAATGTTCTAAGTTCAAAAGGGGCATAATCCCCCGAAAAAAAATTGAATCGGAATTTCCTTGTGTATATGTGCATTAAAGTATGGTTCTCATCACTTACAAAGTTCACGTAACTGCTGTTAGGTTTCAGAGGAGTCGCGCTGCAAACTGTTTTCAACATAGTATATTAAATGTGGCCAAATTTCTAGTCAAATGGGCATACATTCCTCGAAAAAAAAATTGAATCAGAATTACTGTGTATAGCGCATGCTACACAGTATGTTTTCACCACTACAAAGTTTCACGAATAATCTTTGAGCGGTTCAGAGGAGTTGCGCTAACAAACTGTTTCAATAGTATTAAATGTGGCAAATTTCTAAGTCAAAAGGGGCATTAATTCCCGAAAAAAAATTAAATCAGAATTTCCGCATATAATGCACATCTACCATGGTATGTTCTTCAGAGATTGCGCTGACCAAAAAAACAGGCCTGACGGATGACTGGACTGACAGATGGGGTCAAAAACATTATACCCTCCGCAACTCGTGCGTGGGGATATAAAAACGCATTAAATCATCGCACATGAACACATGATTATGAAGGATGTGCGATATCCGTTACAATATTTCACTTGTTGAACCAGAATTATTTTATATTAAATCAGTCTTTACAAATAACCGCTGGCTTTAACCATTTACGTCAAACATAAAACATATTCAGGGTATATATTTCATATTGTTGGTTTTCCCTTGGTGCGCGCGGAGATATTTATAGACGCTTGACACGAGTGCAAATGTTGACTACTCCTGTAAAAGGAAATTTGGGCGGACTTAAAACGTATGGACCAAGAGAGTTTCTAATGCATTTCGCAATTGTAATACAACAGATTTCAACAGTGTCATTACCCAACGCAATACTATAATCGGCCCAAGCGTTCTAATTCAGGGGTGATTTGCGGTAATCCCCTATTGTGGCCCCAGAGATCATGATTTGAGCATACTTTTAAACAAGAGGCCCACAGGGCTTAACGGTCACCTGAGTATCATTAGCCCACACAGGGAGTCTCATATTTGCATTTCTTAAGTCTCAATACAGAGTTATTTTGTTCACATGTTAATATCTTTCAATATATGCATATGATTCCTATTCATATACACAAGATTATCATTTTCAATCTTCACAAACTGTTCAAGAATTTTAAAATAAAACCATATTGCTACTTTAATGTCCAGTGAGCTTGCCTTTGACCTTTTGACCCAAAATTTAATAGAGAACATCTTTGACCCATGGTTGAGTTCAATGTGTATGCATATTGGTGATTCTAGGTAGAAAGGATAATGCTGAAGAGCCTGGAAATCATATTGCTAACTTTGATGTCCAGTGCACTTGACCTATTGACCTTTTGACCCAAAATTCATAAAGAACATCTTCGTCTCCTGAGTATAATATGTATGATATAGTGAGTCTAGGTAGAAAGGATAATGCACTGGAACCCGGAAACCATAATAGATCTGTCCCATATATGATATAGTGACTCTAAGCAAAATGGATAATTCTCTGAGCCCAGACACAATATCGCTACTTAGATGTCCAGTGTGCTTGACCTTTGCCCTTTTGACCCAAATGCAATAGGTAGACCATATGTATGCTTATGGTGACTCTTGGTAGAAAGGCTACACTAAAAGTCTGGGAACCATTCTGCTACAGACGGAGGGACGAGACAACTTGATTCCAGTAACACCCCCCCCCCCCCCCACCCTCCCCCCCCCCCAACTTGTTGCAGGTGGGTATAATTATGACAAAAGGCTCCCTTCTTATTCCAAATATTCATTTACTTTCACATTAATATCAATAGCATTGAAAAAGATGCTTTTCAAATGTTTTACATATAAACACTATGTAACCAAGTTTGCCCCCCCCCCCTGCCCTGGGTCAGAACCCCTACCCGGGGATCACAAAATTTACAATTTTGGTAAAGGCCTTCCTGCTCTACATCACTATGCATTTGGTTTCTCTCAGACAGTGCGGTTGTAAAGAAGAAAGATTTTTGAAATATTGGTCACTTTTGGGCAGTTTTTGCCCCGCCCCCAAGGCCCCAGGGGTGCAAGAGACCTGAAATTTACAATTTATGTGCCCCTTGTCCAAAAGATCTTCATACCAATTTGAAAAGAATTGGACTGGTGGTTATCAAAGAAGAAGTTCAAAATGTTCAATTGTTAACGGACGACGCACGACGACGGACGAAGACCATTGCAAATAGGTCATCCTGAGTTTACTCAGGTGACCTAAAAATCTGAACTATATCAGAAGCTTTCATAACAATATCAGCTTTTCTGGCCCAGTGGTTCTTGAAATGACACCATCCTATATTTGCATTTTCCTGATTATCTCCCCTCTACTGGTCCACCATTTTAACAAAATTGAATGCCCTTCACCCAAGGATGATTTGTGGTTGAAATTGGCACAGCGGTTCTGGAGAAGATTTTCCTTTATATCAACATGTAAAACTTTGATCCCCTATTGTGGCCCCACCCTACCCCCAGGGTCCTGATCTGTACAAACTTGGATCTACTCTATATCATGAAGCTTTTAGGTAAATTATTGTTTAATTCTTCTGGTCTAATGGTTCTTGAGAAGATTTTTTAAGATTTTCCCTATATATTCACATATATGTAAAACTTTGATCCCCTATTGTGGCCCCACTGTACCCCTTGGGGTCATGATTTGGACATACTTGAATCTCCACTATATCAGGAAGCTTCATATAAATTTTAACTTTTCTTGCTTAGTGGTTCTGAAGGAGATTTTCAAAAGACACCACCCTATTTTTGTGATTATCTCCCCTTTTATTATCTCTCCTTCATTTGAATAAACTTGAATCCCCTTCATCCAAGGATGATTTGTACCAAGTATGGTTGAAATTGGCCCAGTGATTTTGGAGTAGTCAAAAATGTGAAAAGTTTATGACAATGAGGCCGACAGGCAACAGACAAATTTTGATCCGAAAAGTTCATTTGTGCCATCAGCTAAGGTTGGCCCCCCACCCCCCCAAAAAATACACGATGTCCAAAAAATACACGATGTCCAAAAAATACACGATGTCACCATTTTCATCTTACAACTTTGTGGTGAACTTTTCCAATACTGTGGAATCATTTTAGTTCGTGGGGGTCAATGTTCGTGGATAACCAAAAATTTGCTGGTTTGTGAGGATGTAATTTCATGGGAAATTGAAATGGCATAATATTAATAAAGATCAAAAAAAAATAACACATGTTCGTGGGGATGTAAATTTGTGGGTAAGAGTGACCTACAAAATCCATGAACATTGGTCCCCCACGCACAATGATGATTCCACAGTAATCCTCATATTTCATGTCCTTTTCCAATACCTTTTGTAAAGAAACAAATTCAAAGAGTAATTACTTTAATTTAATTGAAGGTCATAGGAGACAAATTTTAAGAAAACTTTGTTTTGTATGAAAATGTGTTCTTCTTTACCAATATAATACATGTAAATAAGTTATTCAGAAAAAATTGCAATATGACAGATGCTACAGATCGTCAAATGTTGCTGTGAACTGAAGTATCAATAAAGTATGATGACTTATCTCCCTTGCTTGATGACGTCAAAAGAGACCAGCTTGACGTAACAGTGTATTTGTTTATACTAACAACTATGAGATTTAACAATCAAAATAGCTTATTGTGCTTGCTTTCAAGTCAGAAGGGTGTTTCAATGTACCTGTGTCCCAGGGATCCGACGTTCAGAAAGATTTGGGTGCGAAATCTACACAGAGATCACTTCAAAATTACGCAGAACTCAAAGCTCGAAGTGTTTAACGGGGTTGATAGGTTTCGTATACCCTACTTTGGAGAAACAGTAATAAAATATTCGACCAGACACAGTTCCAACTATTTTCGACTACGGACTTATTGCTGAATGCATGGCTTTAAAGACTGGAAAATCCTCCAAAACGTCAACTTCTACACATTTACAGGCCTAGTTCGATCTCTAAATTTATGTGATTTACTCTATTTAAAATAGCCATGTAAAGCCCTTTTGATCATTTTTTTTTAGTCTAATTATATAAATATATAAGTAAATTAATTAATAAAGAAAAACGTCGTTATAAAGTTGCATTATCAGACACCCCCCCCTTCCTATTTGGTTTGAAAATGATCGTGTTCACAGAACTAACCCTCCCCCTTCAAAATTTAAGGAATCGAAGTCTGGATAAAATACTTTTAAAGGTATTAATTATGAACAGCACATCACTAAGTGCTTTCACTGTAGACTTACTGCTCTTTAAAGGCAAAACATATACGCCCCTCCCCTGGCTCAATATAGGAGGGTTTTTAAATTAACATCCGTGTCATCCAAGGTCATGCACCTCTTTTTGTTCGCTGAAATATATATCCCATGAGCATTGTTTACGTTTGTAACAGACTTTTCTGGTGATGAGAGTAACAAAAAAAAAAAAAAAAGGAACGACCTCACCAAGAAATTGCTATCAGAATTTATCACAGTATTTACCCCTTTACCAGTTGATATACTTGTGTGATATTTTTTTTCATATCAACAGTATGTATTCCTACGTCCGCATTGACGAAATCAGAATTACAGAATTCACATCAAGTCGATATGTATAAAAATATTGATTGGAAGTGAAACTGAGTTGATATTTCTTCAACATTTGAAAACCATCAAATTATATGATTGTTATGGAATTAGTTAAGATCGAAAAGGCCTGTCATTTTGCAGTCAAAAGGTTAAAACCCCCCCCCCCCCCCACCCCCCACCCCCATTTTACCCCTTCCTCGGAAACTGAACGACGTACTCTGCTAAATCTCTCCGTAGTGTTAGAAGATCCGATAGACACCGACATTACGACACAAACAAACATATCCTTCTCACGCTATGAATTCCTTTGATTAATGGATTATCAGTGGATCCAAACTCCATCATGCACGACCAACTCACATCTGCATCGCTGCTCTGAGACATAAAGATCCATCACGAATACAGATGTAAAGAAGACCCAACACAAATAATAAACTTTTTTAAAACCCGGAAAAACGCCCCCCTCCAATGGACACAGGAAACAAAAATTCTGCTCATGGCAGTACCAGATTGACTCCATTCTACTCGCGATAAAAATGGAGAGAGAGAAAAAAAACATCGCGTCATCTTATACTTCATCACTGGAACTAAATTTCACCACAATCTATGTATATGTCCTAAAATGTATTTTTCTCATTTACGATAATCTCTTATGATTTAAACATTCGGCTGTCCAATACCCTTATTTTGTTTTTAATTCCCACGAACTATTTGTAGTGCCGTAATGCTAACTTGCCGTTGTAATTCGCCTCAGGTAAAGAAAGAGAGAATTCTGAAATCCTTATTCATTAGCTTAGTCTAGATAAAATATGTGATAAAAAGAATCCCCCTGTTTGTAGTCGGATCATGAGATTACCACCTCAATTGGTGTGTTTCTCATATCCCCTCGCCAAGGTCGGGGATAGAAACACACACACTCGTTGATAATCATACAAAACCACAACCATGGAGATCCTATAATATATATACGATTAGCTCATCTTTGTCTTTTTTGCAGATATTGTAAAATATTTTAAAATCCCATTTCAATTTTAAAAGTTCTAAGAAGTTCCTTCGTGCAACCATTAATAATATTGAATGACTGGTTACCGTAATCAGAAAGTTACAGAACGTGTACACGGCAAGCACATGGACTGAATGTGAAGTTTTGGGCCTTAAACCTTGAAAACGAAGAGAGGGTTGCAACATATTTTTATTGCAAGAAGAAGATTCAGAATAATATGTGCTATTCACACAGTAAATCAAAGTGGATTTTTCCCTGGCATAGTGGTTGGATCTGAATGTTAATTGATCAGCTCCTCTCTCTCATCTCTCTCTCTCTCTTCTCTCTCCTCTCTCTCTCTCTCTCTTCTCTCAGATTGATCAAACAATGTATCTAGCACTTTTGTTTTTCTTGTCTAACATGAATATAATATCTGAAGGAAAATTAGATATGAATTTATTTTTGTTTGTTTGGTTTTTTTCTGGGGGGGGGGGCTTACTTACCTTACGCTGTTCCAATACTCTCCACTGTTTCTGCAAATGCCCTTTTACATTTAATATAATATGTATGCATGGGTTTTCGCGGGATTGCTCTTCAACTTCTATAGCTATAAGATACAGTCACTCTCGCAAAACCGCACCTTTTGTTCATTATTGAATCTAATGGCCGTGTATTAACGATTTGCGACTGAATTGAATTCCGCAATTTTGATACAAAAAGCAGTTACCTCTTTTTACATTTTTGCTTATATAATCAGGAAAAGAGTGGTTACTTATATCATCATGAGATATTTTCTTTAATAAACTTATTTAAAAACATTCACATGTTATTTGTTTTATTAACAAGTTAGGCTTTATTTCAAAACAATACACGCACTCTACAAACACAAAAACCAGTGACAATCCAACGCGTACCAACGACGCCAGTAAAATAAAACACGTGCTACATGATAAATATTTTAAAAAACTTGTCAAGAGCATTGATTGTTTAGACCTCCTAGCCGTTGACTTTGAAAATAAAATCGATTAGAAAAAACATTTTTGATAAGTCTTCATTGTTACAACTCTCACAAAAACGAAAATAACCAATGACCTCACATCTCAATACTACAGTATTTTCTGTATATTTTTGTAAATTACAGCAATTACCGAGGTCTTTCTGCACAGGTAGATGCTGGTATCGATAATGACCAACTTTAACCGCTCTCGATGACACATCACCCGATGGCGGTTTATCGAAGTAATCTAACGATGCTAAAACAGACTTTTTACTAAAAAAAACCGTCGCCGAGCATGGCCTAAAGCGAGTCTTGGCCGGTTTTTAACGGAATTTAAAGTAACAGAAACGGTTCCCTAGGAAAAATGCGGGTTATAGCGCGAAAATGCGATGATTGAAGTGGCCCGATAATCTCAGCAGTCTAACTGAGTATATGTTGTACCTCTCTCCACTTGGAATACTGATAATCCGGTTATTATATACGGTTAACTGTTTGATAGACTATAAAGTACGTGAACGATGAATATGAATTAAACCTATGCAGCAAACGCATTTTGAAGATCCTGTTCTCTCCCCGAAATAAACAGCAGCAACGCCAACTGGCATAATACGGCCCGTACAGATATCAGTGGAGGTCATATTTCAGAGTTAGTACTGTCCTTTTTTAAAATGCTTATTCATTATCATGCTAATCTGAGAAGACAATATGTCTGTATCTGCCTACAAACGTTTTCCTATTCTAAGTACCACTAACGACCTGACCTTTAACCTGGAAAAACAATAGCATCTTCATTCTATGTCGACAATTGTACCAAGGTACTGATCCTGGAGTCTTACCGGTTCGGGTCCTGTTATCCCGGCCTACAGCGCTTTTCTATTAAGTGCACACTCACGACTGACCCTTTGACCTTTGGAAAAACAATAGGGTCTTCCGTTTCATCTTGGTGATCCCAATGTGTTACCAAGGTGTATGATCCTGGAGCTAACGGTTCGGTCTGTATCCCGCCAGTACAGTTTCCTACAAAGTACACATACGACCTTGACCTATTGACCTCTACGACCTTGAAAAAACAATAAGTGTCTTCCTTCCATCGGTGCATCAAGTACAATTGTATGATCCTGGAGCTACGGTCGCCGTTATCCCGCCACTAACGTTTCCTACAAGGACACTACGACCTTGACTTTGACCTCCGACTTGAAGAAACAACAAAGGTCTTCCTATTATCATGTGGATCAACTCGTACCAAGATTTGTATATCCTGGAGCTTACGGTCGGTCTGTATCCCGCCTACACCTGTTCCTAACTAAGTGACACTACGACCTTGACCTTTACTCCGACTCTGAAAAACAATAGGTCTCCTCTTATCTGTGATTCAATTACCACATGTTTACGATCCGAGCTACGGTAACGGCCGTATCCCGCTATACAACGTTTCCTACTAAGTGACACTACACCTTGAACTTTGGACCTCCCGACCTTGAAAAACAATAGGCATTCCTTTCCTCTCATTGCTGGATTCAATTGTACCAAGTTGTACGATCCAGGACTTCGTATCGGCTGTACCGTCCTACAACGTCTTCCTACAACGTTGACACTACGCACCTGAACCTTGACTCCGACCTTTGAAAACAATAGTTCCTTCCTTCATTCATGCTGATCAATGTACCAGTTTAATCCCTGAGCTACAGGTCGAGTCTGTATCCCCCTAACAACGCGTTTCCTACTACGTGTAACACACGACCTTGACCTTGGACCTACTGACCTGAAAAACAATAGGGTCTTCTGTTCATCCATTGGTGATCAAATCTGTACCAAGTCATGTATGATCCCTGAGCTTACGGTTCAGTTCTGTATCCCGCCTACAGCGGTTTCTACTATTGTAACACTACGACCTTGACCTTTGACCTACGACCTTGACCAACAAACATAACTAAGATCTTCCTCTCATCCATCGCTGATCAATCTGTACCAGTTGTATGTATCCTGAGCCTTACGCGGCTCCGCCTACAAAGCCCCGGACAGACGGACAAGACGCCCTATTACCATAATACGGTCCCTCTTCGACGGGCGTATAAAAATAATATCGGAGGCTGGGAACAGTTAGGCAGTTCTCCCACGCCACACCCCTGTCCCCACCGGGTTTATAGGATGTGAAGATTTGGCAAATTCTCCAGTATTTGTTGCCCCTTTCCCTGACCCGGACAGCTCTATAGAAAAAAATGCTACGTTCCTGGGGCTACGAATAGAAACAATAGATGAAAGAAAAAGTGAGCAAGCTCACAGACCCCACGTCCCCACATTGCTTGAAATGTAAGTTTTGCGCAATCAGGTAGAAAATCATAATGAGTATCGGTTATAAATGAGATACACATAATTGATTAACTATTATTATACTAAAGATTTTTTTTTCTAAAAGAAAGAAGAGATCTTTTCATTAAACATACAATAATCTTATCCTTCTTCCATTCAGTGTTAATTGGTCGAAGAGGTCAAAGGGGCATAATCTGGGTATATGCGCATGCTACACAGTCATGCTTCTTATCATCACTACAAAGTTTCGACCATAATCTGCTTGGAGCACGGTTTTCTAGGGAGTTGCGCTGAACAAACTGTTCATAGTATATTTAATTGTGGCCAAATTTCTAAGTTCAAAAGGGGCATAATTCCCGAAAAAAAATTGAATCGGAATTTCGTGTGTATGATGCGCATCTACACAGTATTTCTTCCATCACTACAAAGTTTCACGATAATTCTGTGAGCGGTTTCAGAGGAGGCCGCTGACAAACTGTTTCAATGAGTATTATTTATTTGTGGCCAAATTCTAACGTTCAAAAGGGCATAATCTCCCGAAAAAAAATTGAATCGGAATTTCCTTGTGTATATGGCATCTACAAGTATGGTTCTTCATCACTACAGAGTTCACGTAACTCTGTTTGAGCGGTTCACGAGGAGTTCGCGCTGACAAACTGTTTCAATAGTAATTCTGAAATGTGGCGCAAAGTTTCTCAGGTCTCAAAAGGGCTAATTCCCCAAAAAAAACTTGAATCAGATTCATCCTATGTTATGCGACATCTACACAGGTATGCTTCTTCATACTACAAAGTTTCACGAACATTCTGTTGAGCGGTTCAGAGAGAGTTTGGTAAAAACGTTCAATGTATAATTGCCAAATTTAAAAACAGGCTAATCGAAAATAATTCAGATTTCGCATAGAAACCGGATGTCTTGATTGCGCTGAAAACAGGCGACGTGACTTGACTACAGACGGGTCAAAAACATTATACCCTCCGCAACTCATTGCTGGGGAGCTATAAATCATGCCCTGAAATTTCGATGTCTTGTCCTCAGCCAGTCGGAATTCATTGAGCACAGGTTCGGAATGAATTATTTAGGATCTTGATCTTTTTGATCGTCCACCGATGAAAAATATAGTTGGTGTGGGTTCACAGTGACATCCTTGTACAACAAATTCAGGCCCCTTATCCAAAAACTCCCCAAGTTGCGAGATAAATCGTCTTGTGCATGCTTTTATACAGATTGTGGTACGTCTCTTGTGACATCACAACTTCGGGGAATCAGGAACGATAATCGGGTAACGAATTTCCATTTTGAGTACCTTTGCACTTTGATTTCTTAGGGTAAATATCGTCATTATTTTTTAAAAATAATTTTTATGAGGAATATATCAAACAAAGTTTATATTTACAGGGAGAAAAGGTGTTAATGGAATTCGTCTCCTAGGACCTTTAAATATTGCTATCAAACACCTAGAACAGGATATATCTATGAAATTGCTACAAATTTGACAATTAAAGTTATGACAATATCTTAAATTGTTCAAAATACACATCTATATACAGTACTATGGTAATCCACTGAGCAAAATTTCATTTCAGTTCCAAGCATACTGAAATAGAAATGATGCTCACAAAAATTGTGTATGGATGCATGGAAGGATGGACAAAAAGATAAACAGAGTGAAAACTATAAGATGCCCTTTGATGCTGGACCGCAAAGATAATATAAACTTTTAAAAGTACAAATATCAGTATGTAAATGAATTTTTTCTCAATATACAGTGTCATACCACAAGCTTTTGGCTCAGCCTATTTTGGCATCATATGGAGGGTGGCATACTGAGTTTGACCATTTCAGTTCATAAATTTGAAAAAAAACAAGAAGCTCACAGGTCTTTTAACGTTCACCTGAGTATCACAGCCCATACAAGGAGTCTCATGTTTGCATTTGAATAGAGTGATATTCTGTGCTTGTGAATTTGTAAAACTCATTAATATATGTACAACCGTTTCATCTGTGTAATGGTAGATTTTGTGTCATTGTAGGTTTTACGATGACTGAATACATTGGGTGGTTGAAAAACATATATAGTAGCCACAAAGAGATATGATGTTACACATATCAATACACACAAAGGTCACATGGTACACAAAATTTACATGACCTTACATGACCTTTGTTTTCTATATGTGAGCAATTCTATAGGACGATGTAATTTAAGAGACAACTTTTAAAAATGAATATTGCAATTTAATACCTATTTTCATGACATGCACTTAAGTACAGTGGGCCCTCTTATCGGACGCCTTAATCCGGACGCTTCACCTTCCGGACGCTTTTTCTAGGAACGAAATTATTACACGTTAATTTGTATCATTAATCCGGAAATTCGCGTTCCGGATCTGGACGGTCATTTTTTACTACAAAACGCTAAAAGCATTGTAAAATGTACCGTTAATCCGGACAAATTTTTTTCTTCAAAGGTCTGCTTCGGACGATTTAGCAAGACGTAAATTGCAAAGAAAACATAAGCCACTCAGTCTAGGCCCTGTAAATTTACCTGTACAATATCGCTGTCTCTAGGTGTTAAGTGAGACGCGTCAGTTTCATAGCGCGTGCCGATCAAGGAATTTACACATCGTATCAGTAATGTGTGCAGTTTTGAATTTGAAATTAAATCTGTACCAAATTTACCATCGTGTTGATGTGATGATATATTTTATTGAACTGCTAAATCTACACTTTCCAGTTGTTTAATTGTAAATGATAATCCGGACTTTTAAAAAAAAAAAGGTCGTGTTTCGAAAGATACGACTCGTGTTTTAT
>CAJDSM010046174.1:0-11650 GCA_903981925.1 Ostrea lurida
AGGTCAAGGCCAGAGAGGTCAAAAAGTTTGGTACCCCGGAAAGGTCTTATCTCATAAGAAGACATACATGTGAAATATCAAAGCCACATTGTGATCTTTTTATCTGATACGTACTTGAGGTTTATGAATCTTTCACATTCTTCAGCAGAGCACTAGGGCATCATGAGCAATGCATCCTAACCATGCATTATTTAGATTAAACCTTGGTTCATGGAAAGTATGGAATTTATAGTTTTAAGCTCTTGGAAATCATGGAATTGTTGACACAGTATGGAATTTCACTTTTCCTGGGTTTTCAATTTTTGAAGAAAAAACCTTCCACAAATTAACATAAAAAATCCCTTTTAAAAAATCAAATATTTTGTTTCACTCAATCTGGAATGGGTCTATGGCATATGTCACCGGAAACACAGCTCACCAAACGAGCCATCGCTGAACACTTTTTCACTGGACACTTAAAGACTCACAGAAACGACAACTCAATGAAAGAGACAACGTGACCGACAAGACAACTCAACGGAACAGACTACAAACACACCCGACCGACACATTACATAATGTGTATGTGTGCCACATAAAGTGTCCGTGGCTAGGCCAGTGACTGGGGTCAGCGGGGTCGTGATTGGGTGGGGGCATGGTGGCCTACATCTTGGGGAGTGATTGGTCTACTTATGGCACGTACGCCGTGTCTTGTGTTGAGACGCCCCCATTGGGGTAAGGATTCGGTCATTTGTGTCTCTGATCTCGCGCCTGGCTGCATGGCTGTGGATCCCTTTGTTGGGACCACCTGCCACTCTCCCTAAGTACTGTGTTATTATGCCCAACATAACAACTTACAAAATACACCAAGTAGTTTCTCACAACCATGATACACCCAAATAAGTTAACACAAAGTTCTAATCGGACAATCTATCTGCTGGCAGTGACTAGGGCATGACCTGCAGCCACTGCCAGAAGTAGGCGGGGCAGGGAGGGAATGCTCGCAGGGGCGGCTTTCTTCTCATTCTCCGGTCTTCCTATAACAAATACCCCAAAAATTCTACACCACACACCACAGTGGTGAACCCTCCGGTAATATGTACATTAGCTGTGTTAATCACATCAGTTGGACTGATACTTCTGTATATACCATCATTTCAGAGTCGGAATCCTATTGCTGGCGACGTGGAACTGGATTGGAGTCTGACCTGCACGCATCACTGCCAGCAAGATAGGGCGGGGTCCTAGGGGAGAAGATATGCGTTGATCTTAGGGGCGGCATGTCTTCTTAGTCTTGGCAGCACGCTCTTTGCCTTAAAAGTGAAGATGTATCATCCGAGTCCTCCCGTATAACATTCTACGAACCACACACACCATTAGTCTATCCGTTGATATTTCTCTACATGTAACACATCAGTTCTGTGCCGACATTTTTTATGGGTACCACGCTGACATAACGATGAGGTGTCACTCTCATAAAAATCCCTTATTAAAGAATCAATATCATTTCACTCCAATCTGGAAATGGTCATATGACAGCCATCACCGAACGACAACTTGCCGACCACTTTCTTCACCGACACTGGTAATAATCGCGCAGAACACGAAAACTCAAACAAAAGACACGGACCGACAGACAATCTCATCCGAAAGACACGGACCGACAGACAACTCATCGAAAGCACAGACCGACAGACAACTCAACGAAAGACCACATTGACCGACACAGCAAATCATCGAAAGACCGTGATCCGACAGACAACTCAACGAAAAGACCAGACCGATCAGACCACTCATCAAGACTACAATACACCGAACACATGTACGATAATGTTGTTACTGGTATGTGTGTCACAGGTAGTCATTACTACTTGGACGCAAAATGTACGGGTCGTCATTTTTACTGATATATACGATATCGTGCTTGTTGGTGCTGATATATTCTAATAAAGTACTGAGATTTTTACTGTTGTACTGATAATTACTGTTGGGTAGCTGAAATCTGCTGATTTACTGTGGTTTTTCCACTATGAGGTTCTGATATTTACTGATAATGTACTGTGAAAGTACTGTGGGTACTGATAAATTGCTGATAATGTCTGATAACTGCTGAGGCCACGCTCACCTTGCATCATACTTGCAGGCCCTTTGCCAAATTGTTTGTCTCAGATAAGAATCAAGATAAGGCCACTTTGGTTAAAAAACAATTTTTACATATTCCATTGAATATTGAATTCCACCCCCTCCTAGCTAAGGGTACTGGAGTTGCAGCTGATTCGAGATATGAGGTCACAAATCACATAGTAACCACTTACAGTTTTTTTTTGTTTCAGGCGGAATTTTGTGGACAAAATTTTCAGAACAAATAAATGTTCAGGGTGTCATGTGATTCATTTTTTGCCCCAATCATATATCACACCAATCTAACTAGGTATACAAACAATTAGGAATTCTTTTCAAGAAAACTTCAAATTTTGAGTAAATTTTTCAATCAGATGATAAATCATGATAAAACATTACCATATTAAAAAGAGAAGAAAGAACACGTACAATGATACAGAATTAATAAAATTAAATCTAACATACTCAAAAAAACAAAAGTAGATTTTTTTAGCATTATTATGATTTTCAAGTTACAATGCTTGTGTTTATTTTGAATTAATGCGTTTACTGCTTATTGTGTATGCCACAATCAAACAATTGCTACCAGTGTTGCACAGTGATTCTGGTAACTCAACTAGCACTATGGTGATAAATCAAAACACTAATCCCTTTTCTCACTTTGATCTGTTATGTGAGTGTGATAATAAAATCTGTCTTACCAACAACTATCTCATCCTTTGATGTACACATTTTAAATTATGACCCATACAGTGTGGTTATCACTCAATCTAGGAGTGGGTCTTAATTTAGGCCAATTAGGCCAATTTATCCAGCATGATCGATAATTAATCTCTGTTATCTAATTGGAAGACCAAGTTGTTTACTGATCCCACACTATCAAGGTGGACGCCACAAAAAACCCCAAGGCTTACCCCCCTTAAATTGAAAAACCCCCAAAGCGAATTATTACAGACCCAAGAGGAGGTGTCCATATTGCAACACTAACCAATCAAATAATGCTGCTTGTATTAAAATGATGGGATTCATCAACCATCACAAAACTTGCTTGAAAACTCCTGGAAAACAACAACTTGTGCTTGTAGCCATGCTGATCCGTAAAGCTGGGGTGTGATCTTATAGTAAAGCCCTCTGTCCACTGAATTTTACTAATGCGCGTGATTCAGTCTTGGCTGTACTAGACCCAATAGCATCCTACAAGATTGCCTTATTGAGTGCTCACCTATCTGTCTCTATTTTGTTCCTTTGAATTCATTGGCTTCTTGTAAATTTGTGGGGGGGGGTTTCTGCCTTTACCTCCATTACATTATCAGTTGCATTGAGACTAATAGTGTGTGTGTGTGTGATTTTTGAGTTTAGTGGTGTTTAGTATTAGTGCTTCGTGTTGAGTTCTGTGTATCTATTGATTGACCTGGCTGATCATCCTTCTTTTCCTCCCGTATGTGAATCCCTTTGAACAGCTTGGAGGACATCATCAGACCACCATCAATCTGACGATTTCCCCCCAACAACCCGCCTCTCAACCATCTCCAACCAGGCTGTCACCACCTCCGTATTCCTGTTGCCACATCAGCAATCCTGATCGGTGCTTCTTCCTTTGATACAATAACTGAAGGACATCATCAAGGCCACCACTTTAGACTATTCCCCAGATAAACCGCAGGCTGTCACCACCTCCAACCAGCCTGTAATCCACTGCCAGCAATATCCTGACAACACCATCAGTCAGCCGACTGCGAACACAGCCAACCCGGACAGTCGGACACAGGCTGACGGTACATAGATACAGAGTGCCAGAACATACAACACCAGCAGCCAGTACATTGACATCAGCATGCCAGAGCATCAACACCAGCCAGCGCAGACATTCAAAACCAGCCCAGAGCAGAGACCAGTTTTATGAAGTTGCCTGGCTTTACCTTAATGACCAAACACACCAGTGGAATCTCCAGACAACGACCTTTCCTTGCTGACCTCCCGCTTGCACTTCAGAGCGTCTTCCACCTCCACACACAAACAGAACATCTCCAGTGAAGAACATCAATGTCTCATTCAAACCAAATCCTTCTGTGCTATTCAGTGCCAACTTCCGTTCAGGGCCACTTCATACAGCCCATCCATGCTCCATCCAAGTGCCATCAACCAGAGATGTTACCACCAACCATGAACAACAGCTTCTGCTGAGACTTGACAGCCTTCGATCCCTTCATCCTCTACAGATGAATGACCTGACTCCTGTTACAATACCAGAGTGCCCATTGGAGACTGATCGCTACTGTGCCTCCACCAGAGCTCCAACCCAGCCATCAACCATGCAACAAGCGATGCACCAGACAATCAATTATCGCAGAGGCCGTTCACTTGATTGGAAGCTCTGGTATAAAGCCCTGGGACCGCCCAATTACCCCATCACCTGATGTCATCCAGGAGCTCGCCACAAAGACGGAGGAATCAAGGAGGAGCAGGTGAGGAATGGTTCTCCAACAAGAGAGAGACAGAAGCAAAAAGTTCATCAGAGATCAGGAGAAGAGTCCAGTGTCAACCCGGTTGCTAGTAAATATATTGTGTTTGTATGTTTGTGATCGTCTCTTGTGCTGAAGAAATCCACTGAAAGTGAAGCAGGTGTTAGTGAAAAAAAAATGTTACTGATGCATTTATGTTTAAATGTGGCCTAATTGGTGTGTAGTGCTCTTTACTGTTGATAAATATAATAGTGCTTATGTTTTATAATGTGGATTGTATCTCTACCACTTCAATACTATGACTTGTATATTGTTCGTAATTCTATCCTATTGATTTGTCCATTTATTCATCAACTTGTACTATATTTATAAAAAAGTGGTTCATTTTAATAATATTGGTATTCTCTTGAAAATTTCAAATTTATAATCATTAGTTGAGCCCGTTGGGGATCCGGGTTAAAATAGATCCTAAGTATTCTCTGTATTGGTCGTAAAGAGGTGATTAAATGGGGTGGTCTTTCCGAAATGAACAATGCAAGAGATCCCTCCCTGCTCAAAGTTCATAGCGCCGAAGAATAGGCCTAAAATTTCACAGCCCTTCAGCCGGGAATGGCGACATCTGCATTGAGAAAAATATTCTTGGGAGTGATGTAGTAAACGACAATACAATCATCTTAGTTGAGAAATGGTTACAAGGAATTGTACTCCATTTTGAAGTTTTTTGCACTGGAAATAGGAAATCTATTTATATCACATAAGATTTTTGGTTTTTGCTGTAACTTATACGTGTAAAAGCGCTCATATTACCTTCGTGCACAAAACTCCATCCTTTGCATGAAATGTAATGATATAGCCCAATCAGACCTATTCATGTTTCTAAGATAAAAAAAGACAGGTTTTCAGTTTACAACTTAAGGTATTCGTAGAAATGATCTAGGTAATATATATTGAAGTTTTTGCGTCCGAGAATTTGACAATGCCAAAAAAAACCCTCTCGCACATTGATAAGCAATATAGGTAACATTGTATCTGTTCCAGTGTAGGAATTTCAGAGGGGCAGGAGGCATACAGGGCAAAAAGGGCACTCTGGTTTATAAGGCACCTGAATACCATCTGCAATAAAGTAGACTGGTTTTTTTGTACATATGTAATCCATGCATAAAAGAAACGGCAAGCATTTGTTTGAGTAGAACTAACCCAAAAAACAATAAACAAGACCTGCATACAACCAGCTGAATAGCACAAAACTTTATAACTAATACCTATTATGTATTTTTGATTAAAAACAGATCTTGAAAAATATTGTTATAGCAAGATTCTAACGGTAGAGGGAATTTCGAGGAAATTCGAGTCGGCGAAAAGTTCAAACTCAAGGTTCAGAGAAGGTCAAAAGTCTTTGTACCCCCTAAAAGGTCTTGTCATAAGGAACACATGTGAAATATTAAAGCCCCCTAGACTTACAATTCAAAAGTTATAGCTAAGTTGACTAGTTTTTGAAAAGAGGTTCAACTTCAATAGGTAAAGGTTCAGGAGGTCAAAGATGTTGGTTCCCATGGAAAGGTCTTGTAGCTAAAATAGATACATGTAAATTATCAAAGTCCGTAGTACTTATCATTCCAAAAGGTAAAGCTAACAAAAGTTAAATTTTTGATAAGGTATGGTCAAGGTTCAGGAGGTTAAACATGTTTGGTATCCATGGAAGGTCTTGGTCATAAAAACATACATGTGAAATATAAAAGCCCTAGTACTTACCATTCAAAAGTGTAACTAGCTAAGGCGTTAAGTTTTTGAAAAGTAGGCAAACTTTCAGGTCAGGTCAGAGAAGCGTCAAAAAGTTTTAGGTACCCCGGAAAGGTCTCTGTCATAAGGAACATAATGTAAACTATCAAAGCCCCTAGTACTTATCCTTCAGAGTATAGCCGAGGTTATAGTTTCAGACAGAAGACAATGACAGAAGGACAGAATGACAGACAGGCAATAAACATATGCCCCCTGACTTCGATCACGGGGGGCATAACAAATATCACACAAGTGACTATCCACTGTATAAGGGGTAAATATCACAGCGCTTGTTTCTAAACTTTGCAAAGTATACTATATAATAACAAGGTGTCATCTTTTTTGGGATCGAAATGTAGGTCACCGGCTATTAGAACTGATTTCTTCTAATTCTCCATTTAAATCTATACCAAACACATACAATGTCTACCGGAAGACCACCTTCTTGTACCTCCTATAGACCCTTACCTCACCCCCTCTGTAACACTTGACATTGACCCTCCCAAATTGAATGCTTCATTGCCTAGATAAAAATCCCCACTGTCTAAACAACTCATCAACTTTCGGTTTGCCGATTAGTCGCAGGTGTTTACATCGCACTCTCTTGGCTATATTTTTTGGTTTCAGTGACTTAAAGAGTTTGAGAATACCAATAGCCAATGAAAGTGTGTGTAAAACTGTTGGGACGATCGGTAAACCGGAAGTTTTGAGTTGTTTAGATAATGGATTTTTAGTTTGGGCAATGAGTCATTCAATTTGAGGGTCAATGTCAGTGTTACAGAGGGGGTGAGGTAAGGGAGTCTATAGGAGGTAAAAGAAGGTGGTTTCCGGTAGACATTGTATGTGTTAGTTAGATGCAACAGTCATCATAAATATGAACTATCCTGGGTATTCAACCATGCTTTTAATATACTGCAAACTATTTACACAAAACAGATATCAACAAAAACCTATATAACACCGTTTCTTCACATTATTGTTATCTTAGATCCTCACCTCATACACGGCTAGATCAATTCCAGCGTACGGAATAATTCCCAGTAAGTTGGGGATATATCCTCTGTAAAACACAGCAGCACCTTCTTTTTGGTAGATTTTCATTGCACAGTCTAAAATTCCTTTATATTGTCCAGTCTTCCTAATGGCAAGTCTGGTTTTCAACACCTAGAAAATTGATTTGAGAATGTACGAACAAGAGGTCCACGGGCCACAACACACACCTGGACGGTCCTGCTGTTCTTCAAAATAATGATGTAAGATTTTTTTCCCAATGTTTATTCCCAAGGAAAATGTTCCTACTTGAATCTACACAGGGATGTCCTATACTCAGGTATTGTGTATACCCTATTATAGCTCTGCACTAACCCCACAGTCCATATCTTTTTACAAAATAAAAAAAAAATTCCAAGTTCTTCCCCATAATGAATACCGGTAAGTAATGTGGCCTAACCTGTCCCCAGGGCATTGATTTGAAGAATTTTCAATCTGCACTACCCAAGGATGCTTGCTTTAAAATATGATTAATCATTACCCAGCTACTCTTGAGAAAACTCTCAAGAAAAATTCCCTATATATTCCCATAAAACATTGATTCAAGAACAGAAATGGCAAGATTGCTTTAAAATGTTTTGTGGTATATTTACACAAATTATATTATAAAATAAAGCTTCAACCACTTTTAATTATTATGATTCATTCAAACGGAATAATGAAATAAACGCATACAAAATATAGAGTGCAGGACTTTCCGCCCCTAAAGCGACCCATTTACATACATATTTCATATGGACTTTATGGTTTAAGCTTTTCATTAACTTGCATTATGTTTCATTAGATGTAGGCTAGCACATTTTGTTGTGGGTTCCCAGAAATGACACTTTATCAGGAGCCAACATGGCTTCTGGAAAGAAGGCTCCTGGAAATCAAAACCCTGAATAAACTCCAACATATATGTGCATTTGAAAAAAATTTAATTGAGAGTGGCCCCAGTTTCTTTGATTCCTCCTTACCTCCATTGGGTAGATAATGGTTTGGGCTGTTGCACCAGCTAATGACCCTGCTAAAAGTCTCTCTCCAACACGAAGTTCCTCTTTGGAATCTCCATGAATAATTTTTTTAAACTGAAACGCAAAACCAATCTTTGCATCATAATCTACACTTAACTGTTCCAGTCACACATTCATTTCTGCCAAAAAACAAATAAGGTAGAAGATTCACTTAAATATAAGAACCCTTTTGCATTGATGTAATACTTTATAGACACTACACAAAACATACTCATAACCAATAACCATGTGGCTAATATCATACATATAACATGCTTCTTTAACAATGAAAACGCCTACACACCTGTTCATATGCCATAAATTTGATGGCCGATTCGGGAGCTATTTTGATGACATTGACACCGTTTCCTCGCCACAGTGACTTCACACCACCTTCCTCCAGCATGTGTTTAAAACCGTTAATCACCCCAAACTGGTTCTTGCCTGTTCCATGCACCTGTCAAGAACAACCCCCAATTTTTTTTTTCAATATTCAAAATGTATCAACAACACTAAATCATGCATTATGAGGTATGCAATATTTAATCCTGAGATATCGTAAAAGATGCTGGCCAAGTGTTATTAAATAAAATAGGCTTTTAAATAACAAGCTATAATGAACTTTTGACTGAAACTGATCTAATGATGCAAATTGAAGTGGTAGCATTAAAAGTGTACGTTCTGGTCCTGTATTATGTTTATGGAGGGATAAACTTTAATACCTGTCAGATGAACATTTGAATTTCTGTCACGGCTTTACAAGAAAAAAATTCCTTTACCTGTAACATGACCTTGATCCTGTCCAGAGGAGCTGTACATGACCTTGACACAGCCCCTGCCATGCCCCCAGCCATCAAATTGGTTTTCCATATTCCTGTCTTCATTTCTTTTTCTGTGAAGTCATCTGGTACGATAATGTTCTCACCAACGTCTATCATCTATAGAATTTTCAAAATAAGAATTTCTTTCAATAAAATGTAGAGGCTGTATTTTTTTTTCAATTATGATTTCTTACTAAGAAAACCACTCTACTATCATGCAATTGAATTAAATAATTTCAGCAGTGATGGGAAAAAAGCCTACCAGTAATTGCAATCACTCTTATGTTTTCAGTTAAAAATATGTTGAGATACAAGAAAAATGCTGGAGGTGTCATTAAAATCAAATTTATATTTATATCTTGAGTACATAACCAAAGCTCTATCTGAAAGAAAAACATTTCTAATGAGGTAAGGCTGAAATAAACTGTTGTTCTATATATCTTAGAGGATTAATTTTAAAATTAAAAGACAATTTACTTGTACACGTCATAAACACAGTCAATGATTTAGGTCTGTTAGCACACGGTTTCAGCTTTTTATGTTATCATTCAACCACACTCTCCTTCAATTCAAATTTCTTTTTTTCCATATCCAACTATAGCGGTCATCACATGACTTGAGCGATTATTTGTTAATCTATTAAGAGTACCTCGTATTTACAATGGTGAAAACAGGGAGTGTGTAATTAAACTATTATAACTTTTTTCATGTATTATATAGAAAAGTGTTGGACCCTGCCCTGAAAAAGCATTAATTTCTACAAAAGATATATTTTATTTTAGTTTGGAAAAATGATTTTTTACTTCAAAATTCATTTGAAAAATAGTGTTTATATGTGTAAATTAACGAGCATATGGTGAATTTTCCGGATGTTGCATGTATAAAAACATATTTTTCAAACTTTTTTCATATTTCTGGAAAACTGTTGGACATCTAGTGTAAAAGTTAAAACACTAAACTATATGAAACATGAAAAATATTCAGTTCAGGGTCATTATTACTTGCTTCAAAATTGTTTTGAAAAGCAAGAATTTTCACCAATATTGAAACATTTCAAAATCATGGTAGACGCAAAGGGGAGTAAACAATTAAAGCATTGCATGTGTACAGTTATTTTAAAATCTTTTTGTGCTATGAATGAAGACAAGATCAGGAAATCATTGCTTACCCATGGAGTTCAGAATGTCCTTCCCTTGACTGACCAAAAACACATGTGCAAATGACTTTCAGGCAAACCATTGAAAAGCTTAGAAGCCATTGTCTTTTACTTGTGCAAACAAAGGTTATATCTACAGGAAATGTCATTTGATGTGTTGTTAGAAGAATTTCAGCTATTGGATAATTGATTTGAATAAGACCTAGAGCACCCACTTTATAATTAGGAGCATGCATTTGTTTTGTACTAAAAAGTTGGCTGGGAAAAACACAGAATTTAACAGTGACACCTTAACACCTCAATTTCAACAAAAGCCTCATTGTAATAAAGACAAAAACAAATCATTGTGCTGTTGTACTTCTATTTTAATAACTTTGTAATCATACTAATTAAAATCTGATAAAATGAAATCAAGGTGTGAATAAGAATAAGGGTAAATTAATCTCCCTGCATCTCATCCCTTCCCTACTGTTACCTAAAGCTTTAACTACTACTAGCAATTTAATATCTCACTTATTTAATTCATCTGGCCTCAAGACCATAAACTGAGAATAGACTTAAGTCTAAATTTCAAATCCAGCTAACTTGATAATTAACTTTCATAAACAAATGAAATTCTAAATATATGTTTGCATTTGAGTTCTTTTTGAAATCCTGTAATGGTTTTAAACATCTGTGTTCGAAATCTTAAGACACAAGTAATCAAGATTTTGACTTAAATCTATTCTTGGGGCCTGGTACAGATCACCATTAGTCAGCAGAGTTATCGAACCTAATTATGACCGAAATAGTTGGATAGTTTGATTACTCAAATTTAGAGTCAACACAAACAGATATTTTCTGGTCAGCAAACAGACAAAACATACAAACGAACTAGTACAGTTATATATCGACATTAACTGAGATATATCATGCATATAAAAGATCTGATTGTTTACGTAAATTAACGAAAATCTGCCACAGTATTCATTCACTACTTTAAGACAAAACAAAGACACTGATAAACAAAACAAACGAATTGAGCACTGTTAAATATAGTACACAACCACTGAAAAGTATTTCTCCAATAAGCATGTCCTCCCTTACAAATATTATTTCCACTTAAGATATCACAATATCTCACATAAGACAGAGGCTAGGAAATATGTCATATTAAAGGCATAAACAACCTAAAATAACAGCTGTATGAAATGATCAATTAATTACCTTATTTAACTGATTTTAAAGAAGGGTGATCATGTATGGACAACAACAATACAGAGGTATCAAGATTATTACTTTTTTATT
>CAJDSM010046182.1:0-19173 GCA_903981925.1 Ostrea lurida
TTTGTCTCCGTAGGACATGTGTGGTTGTTAAAAGAATGTAGAGGACCTTCATAAGGGCTAAATGAAGAAGTCTGGTCCCACCTGGAATTTGGGGCAAGCTTCCGTATTTCTTCTCTGTGGCCCCATCTTTTGGGTCAAGAATCTGGGGTTATAAAAGTTTGTATTTCCAAACAAATGTGCCTTGATTGCCCAGACATCCATGGATACTCTTTGCATTTACAATCCAGTGACTTTATATGATTTTTCATAATGTCCCAGAGACCCCCAATCAACATTGATGCCTCTTCCTACGGGATGGAATATAAAATAAGGTGCTATTGTGCTCAAATTGATCTGCCCCACCTCCACTAGTAGATCATGAAATCACGATTGTCTCTTGCTTATAAGCGGTAGTCTTGAGAGCGTCAGATGTCACAACACTCACTACCAACAAGCCATTTACACTACAAATTCCAGCTTTTTCTGGCACAGTGTTTCTTGAAGAGGAGAGATTTCTGTCATGAAAAAAAATGATTTGTCCTATATCATATTATATTTCATATTCATTAATATCACCTTATCGATCGCCCTCGGCAGTTTAGGTTTGTGCGCCCCATTACACCTATTCCTTCACATACATCAGTGTATCTCTCTCACCTATTGGATGTACATGACGGGAAAACAACCCCAGGAGACAGGAGGACATTTTCGACTAATCGCTAATCCCCCGTGGGTCATGATTTGAACTAAACAAATAAATCTACACCTAATATAAATCAGGAAAGACTTTCATATAGAATTCCTGCAGCTTTGGGCCCAATTTGAAGGAGAGAACTCACATGTCGGCGTCGGGCACAAATTCGACACCTGGGGGCAGTACTTACTCATTACTATTGCTGTGAAGAAGTTTTATATTTAGTAATTTCAGTTTCTCAAAACATTTTTGGCCCATATGTTTTCTTTTTGAAAAAGAAGAAAAAACATATTTAAATGACCACACTCTATTTTACATTTTCGTTGATTATTCTCCCCTTTGATGGGTGGGTCTGGCCCTGGTTGATTTGAACTTGTATCCTTACCCAAGGATGATTTGTACAGTTTGGTTGAATTGGCCCAGGTGGTTCTGGAGAAGAAGTCGCAAATGTGAAAAGTTGACGACAAACACGGACAACTTATGAGCACGCAATCAGAAAAGCTTACTTGAACCTCGAAATCAAATGACACAACCTTTAAACATTGAAAATTTCATATTGATATTATAGAAAAATTAAATTCAAAGTTATACTATTGTTTTAATGTCACCTTTAAAAGCGCCAGTTCTGCCGAAATCGAAAATATGTGTCCTGTAGTACGCACCAGTCTCCACATGCAACGACAAAATCCCCCTAAGATGTCAAAATAATTGAAGATATCGTTTTTCCATTATAGGAAGCCTGTGCGCAAATTACAAAGGATTAAGGTTATGTTTATTAAGGGGTGAAGCTTTTTGATAGACGACTGCGCAGAGAACGCTATCAGCTGAGATTTACTGGTTCAAATAGACCCCACTCGGTGCTCAAACATATTACAACCCATTTAAACAGACTTGAACCCTGTCCAGTTGCAAAATTTTTTGTGGTCAATTTTCGGATTTTGAAAGGGTTTGGTAGGTACTAATAGGTTTTGGTGCCTGCCGGAAGGATTGATTATCAAAAAAAGAATTTGAATTTTACAGTTTGTATTTCAATACCAATAATAACTTCTATATCTATAAACCCCTATTCACATATTACAGTTTTAAAAATTAATGATAACCAGAGATGAAACTTGGAACTAGTTTCAAAATTTGTTTATTTATTAATTTTGTTGAGGTATTTTTCCCAAAAAAAGATACATTTCTTTTAAAAGTCATTAATTTAATTTCCATTACAAGATATTCAAATCTTTTTTATAATCTGTATTTGTAAGTAAGATCATTATTATGGTATCTATTTAACAATGTACTGATGATTAGTACCATTTCGCTTATGTTTTGGTTAACAGCCACAGACAAATGGGAGTTGTAAATTGAATAACTCTGAGTTGACATTTCAAGTGCACAAAAGGTCATGTTTAAAACACTGTGCACGAACACGAGCATTGAAAACCACTAAATTTTTCCTTTTTTAAATTTCCCATTCTCTTTCAAATGTAGAAAATAGAAAAATACACCTTCCCAACAAATGACATCACTTCAAAGTTCAAACCTCACCCTAGAACCTCTTTAATGCGCACGTCAACTCAAATATTGCACTCTTTAGTGAATAAATATATTGATGAGAGCAGTAATTGATTTGATGCGAGCATTAATCCAATTAAAGAGAGGTATAATTGATTTAATGTGCGCATTGATTCAACTGATGAGAGCTAATATTGATTTAAAGCGCTCATTAATTCCTCGTTGCTCTCTTTAGTTCAAATTAATGCACGCAATAATGTGGTGGAATCATTGCTCGCAAACTTTTATTTGGAACTCGGTATAAATGATCTGATGATCACTCTCATTCGATTGAAGATAACTTTTATTATCTACAACATTTAATGTGCGCATTAATTCTTTTAATTAAAGAGAGCAACAATTCAATTAAAATATATCCCTAATTCAATTTTGGATTTGTCGATTTGAAGATATCTCTTATCATACAGTCGCTCTCTCTAAAAGAATCATTGCGCGCATCAACTGAATTTCATTGGAAGAGAGCGATAATTCAAATATTCTGCGCGTCAATTTCGCAAAATAATCAATAATATCATCAATTCAACTGATACATTTAATAATTCTGAATTGAAAATATCATTTACTATTTGAAGAGATCTTTCATTTGAATTATTGTGCGCATGAAATTAATTGATATTTTCAAATAAATTAAAGATATGTTTAAGCCTTTGAATTTATGTTAATTTGGCGCTCTATACAATCATGTCGGGTATTAGTAGTTCAAACCAGGTGCCTTGCCCCCGGCGCGCGCGCGCGCCTGCGCGAGAGCGTCGTGAGCCGCGCGCGCGCGAGAGAGAGTAGCATTATTATATAGACATTTTCCACGAGACTCAAGTGTGATGCGTGATAGAAGGGTATGCTTTACCAGAGTGATACAAGCTTCATTGTAAGTAGCTCTCAATTCGTCCTATGTTAGAATGTCTGATGACACTTCGTGTGTGTGCGCAATGTAAGATTTAATCAACAAGTACGCGCTTAAGTTTTATACACAACGATTTTACTCTTGAAGTTCCATTGCGGAGTCGCGCGACCGACTTGTTTGAGTCTAACTAATTAGCTTAATTGCAAGATTAGAAATAATAAAACACAGAAAGTGAACTCCAAAGCATTGAAGGGCTCAAAACTCTAGTTTATGATCATGCAGAAAAATGATAGTTTGCTTTTGGTGGAGTGAGTGCCGCTGATGCAGAGAGAAGAGAAAGTCGAAGAGAGAGAGAGGAGAGAGAGAGAGAGACGAGAGGAGAGAGAGGAGAGAGGAGCGTGAGCGAGTGGAGAGAGAGAGAGTGAGCTACGGTTGAATTTGTTCAGTCGGCGGTGTAATTTAAAGCATGCTGTACATTACCAATCTAAATGAACGGTAAAACTCTCACTGTCAGCATCATATCGCTGATTCACTGTAAACATTTAAGTAACAAGTGATGGTCGTTGAACAAGAAGACGCGTGTGCGGGAGGATAACAGAGTGGGAAAGGAGAGAAAATTCCTTGTCAACCTTGAGGCATAGTAAAACATAACCGGAGGGATGGTATATTCGATAATTCTTCTTCGTATCTTCAGAAGTGTTACGAGAGTGAGTGTGCGAGAGTGTGCGTGTGTGATGTGTGAGCGAGTGAGTGTGTGTGTTAAATGCGTTGTCACTGAGATGCTTGACCTTATGCAACGGGCCTGTTTGCCTACAGCCTTTTGAGTGCAAATGATTGTTGATACTATAGGAAACGGAGTCGTCGAGCGCGCGAGTGTGCGTGAGGAGCGAGTGTGTGTGGGCCCGCGGATTCAAATGGTGAGGAGAGAGTGTTGAAAAATCATGAGAGACGAGAGAGAGTGCGCGAGATGCTGTGAGTGTGTGTGTGTGGATGTGAGAGCTGTGAGAGAGAGAGTGCGAGTTTTTTATAAAAATGATATTTTGTTGAGATGAAAAATGTAAGGTGACGAGCATGAGTTGGTGAGTAGGCTGATTAGTGGTGCTTGTTGAGAGATAGTGCCAAATCCAAATTTGCAGCGAATAAGAACACCTAAGACTTTGACTTAAACAAGACGGATAAATACGATTGAGAGTGCAGTGTCTATTTTCAATTTCAGTGCCAAGATGTATAAGTTGGTCTTCTTTTCTCTTCCTCTTGTAGTTCTTTAGGGCGCAGTGTCCGGTCAGAATAGGTGGCAGCTAGTTCCGATAAACGGACCTTAACCGCCCGGATGAAAACATGCCCTCAATTATGAACATGGAATGCCGTCCCGAACAAGGGATGTCAGACATGTCACAAACTTCAAATACATTGGACCTACAGCAGCCAAACCCAAGCATAAATACCAATGGCTCCAACAAAACTATGAGGATTAAAACCCGGATGCGCGTCCTATGCTGAGTCGTTTCTTAGTGTGCTGGATTGAGTTTATCTAGAATTTTCTTGAATGGGCTTCCATCTTTCTGTAATTTTTAATGAATCTATAAAACAGCTATTAAGTTGGATGGTCGAGTTTATTTGCTAAGTCACCATATTATCTTTGAAAGCTGTCTTTTAAAACGCTTTCGTCGCTCAGAGAGACCACTGCTAATAATATGTAATGATTTCTGTTTTATTAGTTCATCGAGTCAATGTTATCTGATTAGGGCAGTGCACAATGTATGCTGATAGGGGCTATTTCTGTCCCTATGGTTGGTCCCGCCCAAGCAGAAAGTTCTTCTTCAATCCTTATTCTGGAAGATGCGAAGCCTTCTTTTACCTTGGCTGTGGTGGGAATCTTAACAGACACGAGGATAAAGATGAATGCGTCCGATCATGTGCATGTTTCGCAAACTCTGACTTCGGAAAGTATCCTTGTTCCGTAAGAAGTACTGTTCGTTGGTACTTTAGCCAATACTCGGGCAGTTGTCATCGTTTCATATATAGCGGATGTAATGAAGGCAACGACAACAATTTCCGCAGTGACTTAGATTGCCAATCTGCCTGTGTGTGTAAGATGGTAGAAGCCTTGCTAGTAAATAATGGACAGTCAAATGGCACACTCTATTGGAATCAATGTACCACTCGATGGGTAATGCGGATCACCAGCGCCCTTCAACGATGCTTGCTATGCCCAAACGCCCTCAACAGCCATACCAATGGCAACCAGCAATACCAAACGCACCCCGCCTGCCGGAATGATGGAATGCCAGCTGCCGCAGAATGCTCCTAGATTCCATAAATAACTAATATGCAGATCATCAGAATAATATTATACAAACAACTACCCAATATATGAACAGTGGAAACAAAGTAATAACATGATCTATGCAAAATTTTGGCAAATGAAATCCCAAATCAAATGAATCAAGATACCCTTCAATTGGAATGAGCATAACATTATCCTTAGTCCATCTAATTAAGGAATCTGAATGAACAATTTATTCATGAAATAAATTCTATATATACAATTGTTCATGTAGTGCTTTCATCACATGTGACGTTACAATAGGAGTGAAAATTCTCGTACCTAAAGAAAATCAATCATCTCCATCAACCACCAATTCAATAATCATCAATTATACAGGAAGTATTATTCGTTTCAATACACATTCTTCCTCCCGATGATTTATGACGACAAACAACATTCAAAATACGTCTAGCTCCGTAAGATCGTTCTTTTCAAAAAATCTAAATCAGTAATGGACAAACAAACATATGATGTCTCTTGAGAAGATTATAATATGTATTAATTTAAGTCGGATCGAACGCTCGGGACATATTGGCATTACTATTATTTGGGTGTTATTTTTGCTATGAAAGCACCCGGGTATCGGGTGCATGCCACTTAAAGGCAGTATCCGAATCGAACAGTCGAACTTGCAAGGAAGTACATCCACTATAGCAAAACTGGCGCAAATAAAAGTAATCCCTATTTATATACCATACTGTGTTTGGTTAATTCCAATTTAATGTTTCGTATTCAGTCGCGCATAGACAGATCTGGATACATCCGAACACACGTACTTGCATGGACAGTGCTAGTGATGCTATTCTGTCCGACAGAGACACATACTTAATAAATTTTACAGCTAAAGTATAAAATCCTAATACTATCTGACCTTTTGTTCACATATTATTTTCGTAATTATACTTAATTCCATTTTTATAAGATAATCCTTCCAATCTATTTACTTGATCGCGGACCTATTCGAATCTACGGACCCATACACAATACATTGCACAGTGCGATTTTAGGTCCATTTGTAAAATTAATTTTTAGTTTTGTATTTCTATCACAATTTAGTCTGCAGCAGAGATTATCATACACGATATACAAATTATACTCTCACTAGGGAGATAGATGAACTCCATCGATTTCAGGGTGTGCTGAAAAGGTCCTGGCTCCAGCCATCTGGTCACCCACAGACATGTAACAAAGTACAATACACCGTTTACAGTAACCGCCTTAATTAACCATGGATGTAAACGAGACAAACCTCACGCGCATAAGAGATAAACCGACCAACCAAGAACAGATCAAAACGTAGAATTTTGTCAAACCTGCTACTTTGAACGGATCAGGCCATTTGAACTGAATATCTGTCGTCATTTTGCGGCTTGGTTAAACAATGAATAGACAAGAAAGGATTATAATTAGCCACTTAGAGGGCTACTCAGCTGCTGTAATCAGCCTCAGGGATGAGAGACATCAATACATCTATAAAATCCAAAGGCTTTGACAAGATAGTTGCTCATAAACAACAGACATATCGACTCAGCTCAGAATAGATAGCAGAACCTCGAGAGTTCCGGAGTTATGCCAAGAGAAGGAACTTTAAATATCAGCCTATCGTAGCCCGATCTCCGTGAATCCTGGCCACGGAACATTTAGACCGCATAACACAACGATGCGTCTACATAAAGTAGACAAGGCCAAGTTGAAATGACCAATAATCCAGTCCACTTGAGCCTTAAAGGTAAAAAACCAAAGCTCCAACAATCACACCTATTCCTCACGCACCCCATTTTAGTAAACCCTTCATCTCTATACGACGCGAGTAAAATGCATCGGTGCAGCCTTCCAGATGCAAAACTGATAAGAAGGTAGTGACTATGCAATAACGTTCTTAGCAGCTGATGAGAAACGTACTGTGTTACAAAAAACTCTCACCTGTTACTTATAAAACATTCAGACATTTCTTTATGGACGGCAAGTTCTTTTAGACAGATCACAGTTCCCTCCGGTTACTAGTTCAAAGACCCGTGACAGCAGTGGTTAGAGGATTTCACGTTATATATGGAGATCGAGCATACAGCTGCCTGGGCATGGCAATTCAATCGTTAAGTAGTCCTGTAGCCAATTGATATTTCAATTGGTGCAGAATACCAAGGATTCATAACCAATGCAGACATTAACGCTGGTAAAGTCAAAACACGAGCATTCTGTTTGAAAAAAACCCTGTCGAAATGCAGAATGAGAGGATATAATAGTAAGACGAATGAACGGAGCCCAGATATACGACATTATAGCTAAGAGTACAGGTCAAATCACTGTGTGCTCAAGGGTAGAAATGTCCTAAGGATGCTTGCTGTCGTAAATGGAGGTTACAAAAGCAACAATATGACTCTATCATATTGTTAGCCTCCACGAAGATTATCTCGCAGCATATGCATATTCCAAACCTGTCATTTTGGAGTGACAAAACTGAACAATGATTAGGCAGAATTTTACTGCCACTGCAAAGCGACGTCAGGCTAGTTGCGGATACGACCTGTGCACGAGAACAGCTCCGCTTAAGACAAGAGTCCGATGCACCTTCTGCAAGGTACCCAAAGAAGGATAGCAACAAATATCCTTGATTTCCATCACATTACAAAGTTAATCGCGTAATTTTGGTCAGATTCTTTACTGAAGTGGACAGAAGCTTCCAATGCCACAGAGCTCAAACGTTGCAAGCTCATTGTAGAGGGTATCGTATGGTAACTGTAAAATCTCCTGTCTCAAAACCTCCGACAAGGCCCCAGTATGAGATCTCCATTCCAAAGGTTGCCAAACATTTAGCAAATCGAAAAACAAGGACTACACAATCATCCTCAATCTGAGGATTGTGGCTGTCAAAACCAAATGAACTTAGCTTGACGTTTCGAACAAGACTATCTACCATATGGAAGTGTATATTGTCGCATGCATAATTCATCGCATTGGACGCAACAGCACATTCCTCTGTAAAGGATGCAGTATAGAGCAGTCCACAGCACATCCACGATTCACTCCTAACATCCAATGCTATGAGAAAGTGAATTGCCACAGCCAGTACCCGTAATATCTGTGTAATTCAATATATCCTTCATCGCGAATAAAGTCCTCAAGCATGCTGGTCTGGATACTCTCGATTCCAATGAAAACGCTATCAATTGGAAGCGACAGCAGAGGCGATCATAAGACAAAACTTATCCAACATGAAGAGTGCCTATAAGCACTTTCACAGTTGGGAACTCGACTTAGGTGTATTTGCCTAACGGGAAAAGCGGCTGCTCCTACTCAAATTAATCATCATATTGCTTAAAGTAGCCATTCCAAATCGTGCAAACAATCTCCAATGCTGTACAAGGTCAACTGGAATGCAATGGAAAGGTGACATATGTGTCATTATTCGAAATATATGCATGAAACTTTAACTCATTTTCTCAGAGCGGAGGAATACTGAGACCAAGTTCATATTTTCCAAACTCCATATAGGTGGAAAAACCAGATATCAATTTGGTCCAATAAAAATGTGAAGTCACAGACGATTGCTATTATGGGCCACCAAAACGCCGAAAACTACACCAACTGGCTACAAGATTAATGTCAGGACTAGAAACAGCTTCGGTTTGTCTAAATCTTGTCTTAGGTATGATTATTAGTCCTTTCTATTAGTCTTCTAGTTCATCAGTTTTGAAAGAGTTTTATATTATATTATTCATGGGTAGAAGTTCTAACTTCAATATATTCTTCAAGTTTAACATTGATTATCAATTTTATATGAGCATATTTCGTAGCCTAACCCGAGATGCACATTTATTTGTTTAGGAACAGTTGTACTTTTTTGTCATTTGCATCATAGCTTCAGATTTTCTGCCTTACCTCGATTTTCTTCTAGCATTAATCATTTATCATACAGCCCGTTATACTTGTCATGCGAGACGTGGTACTGATTAAAAGAGCTATGTAATGTATATTTATCGGTATCGAAAGTCGGCTGGGATGCAAATGCATTACTAATTTCGAGTTTATTGTTGATGCATGTATGAAATGACACCCGAGGGTATGTCGATCAGCACTATAAAACAATTAGTTAGGAAACATGGCGGGGAAGATATTAACTTCGACGGGTTGCATACAGTGGATAACGTCAGCATATTCGCCATCGACAGTCGAACTGCAACAGTACAAATTCCATTATACCAAAACGTAGTTTTACTTCGGACATATTAAGTACCCCCGGTTCGCGGGTCATAAGTGATCAGTTATTCTCAATGTCCCTTTTTGTTTATGATGTTAAGGGGATTGCTTTACCTTTCTCCATTTATATGATTCATTGTTATTATATGGTTCCATTGGTGGAGATATTGTATTAAGGGCATACCAATTCTATAGCATGTATGAACAAAAATGAGTAAAAAAACAAAGCAACCCAAAATCCGAAAATGCAATAATTAGTAATATAATTTACGTCTATCTCACCCCTTCTCTCTCTCTCCCTCTAGTGTTATTGATTGCACAATATTGTAAAAGAGTACTCACATTTCCAATAAAATTACATTCAGAACAGATTTGAGACTATAGACACTTCATTCATAAACCTCCTGGACGTTCACTAAGCGATCATAACGTGACGTAGGGTTATAACTACCGCACACGTTCCTAAATCCGTTGCGATTCGAACGACCAAATCATCGTACTCTGACGAGGTCTCTCGTAAGCCTCCTACGTGCCAAAACAGCCAAGCATGGGCTATGCGGTCCTGCCTTGCTAACTTTGTTATTTATTTTAACCTGACCGAGTCTGTTGACACGAGTGATACGAAACAATACTTTGCTGTATTGCATTCACCGAATAATTGCGTCCGATTGCCAGATACGAAATTTTATAAATGACCCTTCCTCTGGTACTCCTACCGTATGCATTGGCCAATAAATCTAAATCGTTGATTAATTCCTTAAATAATCCCTTGTTTTCAATTTTTTCTTAATCTCTATAATTAAAAAAAAAATGAAAAAAAAAAAAAAAAAGTAAGGCAAAAAATAAAAAAAAAACACAAATGATCAACAAAAAAACCAAAAACAACATTTCCAAACACAACAATAAAAAAAAAAAACTCAAGAAAACACAAAAAAAAAAAAAATAAAAAAAAAAAAAAAAAGCACATAGTTTGCATGCCCATGATAAACCCCAATATATCAAAAGTGGGCGGTGTGAGGCTAGGCGGGGAGGGAAGTGGGAGTGCGGTTCCCGGCGGCGGGCGCGTCTCCGGGGGCGGTGCTGTCGGGCTGGGTGGGGGGGTGGGCAGGGCGGAGCGGATGGGGGCGGCCGGCTCCGCGCGCCCCGGCCCGCGGCAGGGCGGCGCGGCGGCCAGGGGCGCGCAGCGCCGGGCAGGATCTCGCGGGGTGCGCTCAACGCTGTGTGACTCCACCCCGCAGCCAGGGCGTGGGGGCGGGATCGGGGCTGCCACGGCCGAGCGCTGGTGCCCCCTTGCATGACGCGGCGTGTGCAATTTAATTTGTTACTTTATTCACTTCTGTCTGTTACATGCTAATAGGACATCAGCTGCGCCGGACACGTCCAGACCCACTTCATGGTACTATGGCCTATGGAACGATTACCTGCCGGACAGAGACACCATACATAATTAAAGCACATCGCTGTAGGAATGAATAATCCTAATACACTATCTGGTTATATTGGACTCGTTTGTTCACATAATGTATTGGCCTTAATTATAAGCTTCATTTTCATTATTATACCATAATCACGTCTCAATCATTGTCTTGAGCGCTACCACCAAATCTACGGAGCCCAACACCGTTATCAAAGTTACTTCCTATGATAAACCTTTGTAAACTTTGTACCCTATTATACACCCCCGTAGTGACCGCGCTGGCTATACATGAACAAAACGAATTTACACTTATCAATAAACTACTTCCTGCTTCTTTACAAGCTTGATCTAAGTTCTATAGAAGAAATTTACGAATCTCCTATATTAACCTGACATGGTACTGTTAAATTTGGTCCCCTCTGCTACCCCGACCCCCATTCTGAACAAACATTGCAATCTCTCATCAATATCTCCATTTTCAAACTTGACCCCATTGTCCCCCCTACACTAAAAAGTGTATGTTATTGAAAATTCAAATACATGGATCGTGAATTTTACTTAAGCATTATCCTTTATGTCCTACGGCCATTCTGCCAGATCGAATAATAGTGTCGTGCTGCACAGTCCATTGCATCACAAATCCCCTAAATTCTATATGAAGATATAGGGGAATAACGCACGTCAACTCAAATTTTTGCTCCTCTTTATGTGGACTATACTAATATATATCGGAGAGCTAATGATTGATCGAGCCATTTAATTAATTAAGAAAAATATTAAGGTGGCGCTCATCAGATAGATGGCAGAGGCAATAATTGATTTGAACGCTATAATTCCTTGTTCTCCCATATTCCAAATAGCACGCAATATGAGATGATCATTTCTCGCAAAATTTTATTTGAACCGGGGTATAAATAAGCTGCTGAGCACTTCATCGATTGAAAGCTAACTTTATTATTTAACATTGAGGCGCATTATTCTTTTAATTAAGGCAACAAATCAAGTTATAGTAAGAGTACGAATCATTTTGGCCTATATCTCTCTAAAAATATGGCGCGGCAGATCAACTGAATTCATGTGGAAGAGAATGCGATAATTCAAATATTGCGCGTCAATTCGCAATAATAATCAAATATATCATTCAATTCAAACTAAATTAATAATTTCTTGATTAAATAGTTCATTACTATTTGAAAGATCTCATTTGAATTATTGGTGGCATGTAAATATTTATATTTTTCAGAATAAAATCAGATATGTTTAACCTTGAATATTTAATTGCGCTCTTACAATCATAGTATGTGTTGAGCCGATCCTCCCCGCCCCCCCCCCGAACTCACCCCTCCCAATAACATTATATATAGACAGTTTCACACACTCAAGTGTGGATCATAAAGTGGCTACCAGGCGTATATCAGCTTCATTAAGAGCGTCTTATTGTCCATGTCATAAGAATGGCTTATGACACTCTTTTTCCATGTAAAGTAATCAAATACGCCTAGGTGTTGCACACACATGTACTCTGATAGTCATGGCATGCACCCACGGTTTGAGGGGAGGGGGCTTGGCATGTTATCAAATATAGCTTATTCAAATAGAAATAATAAAACTAAATGACTCATAAGCACTTTGAAGCCTCAAACTCTTATCTATGATCTCAAAGTAGTTTTTGTGTTGGTCATGTCTTCAGCAGAAAGGAGAAGAAGAAGATAGTCAGAAAAGTATGAGGAGAGTAGAGGAGATGGTGAGAGGAGAAGTAAGTAGATCGGAAGGTTTGTTCAGTCGGGGGTTTAATCTTAAGGCATGCTTACATACTCAAGGGTCCAAATGAGAACGTTAAACTCTCCTGTCACCATCAATCCTGTTTCACTAAGCATAGTAACAATATGTCGCTAACAAGACAACCGGCCGGGGATACGGAGAAAGTGGTAGTAAGAAATTCCTTGTAACCTTGAGCATTGTGTAAAGACATACCGATACATTATATTTCGGTTTCTCAGAATGTCATTACAATATCTTCAATACCTTTCTTGTGTTCCTACAATGATTGGCTGTTTCTTGTTAAATGTTGGCGACTGTGAATACCATTCATGGCAAACGCTTCACACGCCTATTATCGCAATTAATTGTTAGTATAAGAACAGTGCATGTCCATGTCGTAATCCATTCCTCTTCGCCCTGTGAATTTCTAACGGTAAAATCTAATAAATGGCCAAAAAAATGTCAGGTTTTAACAAGACTTAATAATCATTCTAGGAATTCTTTTGTATGAAAAATGAAATAGATAGTTAATGATTTGCAGAGATTTTTTTCTGTGTCTGAAAGTATTCCAAATCAATTATGCACGATAACAACAAAAGTTTACTAAACAAGAGGAGAAAAGTGACATTACATGGCAGCGGATCTCTACTATTTTTAATCAGGAGCCAATGGTTATAAGTGCGGATCTTCTTTGATCGTGCTTACTCTTGTGTCTGTGTGCAAGTACCGGCGAATCCCAATACGATGCTAGTTCCGGATCAAAACGACCTCAATCCCGGGATGAAGCGTTCGCCCAATGAACATGGATCCTTGCCGGAACAAATGTCAGAATGTCGCCAAAACTTCCCAACTGGGGCGCACAGCACTCAAACAAGCATAAACCAGATGCCTCAATCAAAATTGAGATTAAATCCGCATGGCGATATTCCTATCCGGTAGCTTGATTGGTCTTAATTCTATGTAGATGTTTCTTGAATGGCGTTCATTCCTCTTGTCTGTAACGTTTTAAAGAATCTAAAAAGCCTCTTATTAATTTGTAAGTCATGTAATGCTAGTCCCATTGTCTTTTGAAAGTGTCTTTTAAATGCGCTTCTGTACTCAAGACAGACGCTAAAATTTAAATTATCTGTGTTTATTTTCATTCAGAGTGCACAATGGTATGCTGGATAGGCTATTTTCTGTCCATGGTTGTCCTCGCCAAAGCAGAAGAGTTCTGCTAATCACTTATCTGGAAGATGGCGCTGGGGGGGAGAGATGTTCAACCTTCTTTACCTTGCTGCTGTAATCTTTAACAGACACGAGGATAAGATGATAGCGTGTGCACTCAGTGTTCATTTCGCGAAACTCTGACTTCGAAGTTCCGTTCCTAGAAGACTTTCTGGATACTTAGCCAATACTCGGCTTCTCTGTCATATAAGCGGATTAATAAGGCACACAATAACTTCCACAGTGAGTCTTAGAATTCCAATCTCCCGGGCCAAGACCTGTTCGACCATGTGTATTGGTATGTGCTACAATTAATGGACAGTCAAATGGACCAGCTGCTATTGGAAACGCTGGACCAGCTGCTATTGGTAATGCTGGATCACCAGCGCCCGTCAATGCGATGCCTGCTATGCCAATGCAACCAGTGATGCCAAATGCACCCCGGCATGCCGGAATGAACGGAATGCCAGCTGCCCCTATGTTTTCCACAAACGAACCTAACATGCAGGGAACATCAGGAATGAATATCATGACAAACAGAGTACCCAATAGAATGAGCGGTGGAAACAAAGGGATAAACATGGGCTCTGTTGCAAAGATCTGGCAAATGGCATCCCAATCAATGAATCAAGAGACCCCTTCAAATGGAATGAGCATGACATATCTGTAGTTCTAATTAAATGGAATCTAGAATGAACATATTTTAATCATTATGAATAAATTCTTACCAGTATTACACGTGGTGTTCAATATATGTGGTGCTTCACCTACAAGTGGTGACGTCTCAATAAGAGTGAAAAATATCAACGAGACGTATAAGAATCATCAACCAACCAATCAATTAATCAATCAATATACATGTAAGTATTAATCTATGTGTCGAATACACATTCTTTCTCTCTCCGATGCAGGTTTAGTGACTGTACTATAACAATATTCGAAAACGCTTAGCGTCCGTTTTCTTTCAAAAAATCTTCATTCTGTTCCAAGAAATATAAATTATGCAATCTAGACCCTTTCATCATGAATATATACAAAAAAGAATATATACAAAAAAAGAAACTGATTGTTTAGAGTTTCTGTACTATGCTTGCAGAAAATGAAACTCGTAACTTGGTTCATCAAGAAAAAAAACAACACAGTACATCTGTTTAACGTTATTTATCGAGTGTTTTAGCCTAAATAGTATCCTTTAAACAGCAAGAACTTTCATTTATGTATTCTGTAAAAGTTTTGTATCTAAATTAAAGACTATTGTTATTTTTTATTTTTTTTGCTGTCATGTAACTCGGAAATGATCAAAATATTTTAAATTGCTTCAAAACCACCCCGATTCCGCGTGCATGTAAATAGTATCCCCCAAACGGCAATACATGTTTGTGTATTCCGTAAAACGTTTCATATTGAAAGAAGGAGGTACGGTTTTGGCCAAATTCTGCCAGGCTAAAATTAGTTTGACATGCAGATATTTTTTGTCAAATTTCTGAAAGAGTAATCAAAATCATAAAGAAATCAACCCATCTAATATGCGCATGCATAGTGCATATTTAATTAAATTAAGGTCTATGAGGGTATCTGATGTTTCCATGGTTTTTGTATACATAAATCAGTGAAACTGGACACCTCTTCCCTCGTAGCCCGGAACGATTTTATATGGATTAAAAATTCACCAGAAAACTAATGATTCTTCCTAGTTTCATTCCGGGAGATACATGTATATATACTCAACAAAAATGTTAAGGGCCAATAAATTAGATTCACAATAAAAGCTTTGTTTGTGGGAACAATATGTATGCAGATGCCGTTTATTCTCATTTTACCTGCACGTGTTTAATCATTGATTGACCGAAACCACGTGCACATAGGATGTTTACCATAAGATTCCTTCCAAATTTGAGAAACAGCTTATGATGGTCAAGGAAAAACAATTTTGTGTAAAAGAATTTAATTTTCAAACATTTGTACGGAGTTTATAAATTTGACCATTGCTGACCTTGATAAATGACAAAATGCTGCCGAGACGACATATGGATGTACAGCAGAGCGATCGTGCCATAGACATGCTTCGAATGGATATATTCCAACGTCAAGTGCCGTGATGGTTTAACGTTAGTGAAACTATAATTGGGAGGTAATGGGAAAGGTTCCAGAACACAGGGAGAGTGTAACAAAGACCTTGTAGAGGCAAGCTCAGAAAAATGAAGCTTTTGGGGGGTCCTGAAATAGTACTTCTGGCAAAACGCAATCGTTTCATCTCTGCTGAAACCTTGAATAGGAAGTATAGGAAAGATCATGGGTTGTAAATTTCCACTCAGCCCTTTAGTGATGGGTTTCATGCAGTAAATCTGAATGCCCACAAGCCAACAATTGGTCCACTTTTGACCGCAAAGCCATCGAAACATACCATCGCAAACAATGAGACACTCCACCAAAGGGATTATGCTCAGCAATGCAACAGTCCTGATATCGTTCACTCTTCTGGCGCCACACACGCTGGCAATCATGATGAAAGTCCACACAAAACTTGGATTCATTTGTGGACAGAATCAGTCTCAATAGGTGTAATTGTCAATGTTCATGGTGTCTGCTGAAATCAAAGAAAACATTGCGATCTCTTATTGGCAAACATAGACATATTACGGGCTTGTGGACATGTAAATTTGCAGCATGAAGTCTATTTTTCTTAATGTCTGATGGAAATTTGCAACCCATGATCCTTCCTATACTTTCTATTCAAGGTTTCAGCTGAGCCGAACCGATTGGGTTTTGCCAAAAGCACTATTTCAGGACCCTCATCAACTATCATGCTTCTGAGCTTGCCTCTACAAGGTCTTTGTTGCTCTCTCCCAGTTTCTGGAACCTTTCCCATAACATCCCAATTACGGTTTCACTAACGTTAAACCATCACGGCACTTGATGTTGCAGTATATCCATTTGATGCATGTCTATGGCACGACCGCTCTGCTGAACATCCATATGTCGTCTCGGCAGCATTTTGTCATTAATCAAAGTCAACAGTGGTCAAATTTCAAAACTCTATAGAACTGCTTGAAAATTAGAATCTGTTACTTTGTTTTTCCTTGACCATCATATGTTGTTTCTCAAATTTGGGGGTGTCATATTGTAAACATCCTATGTGCACGTGGTTTCGGTCAATCGGTAATTAAATACGTGCAGGTATAAGGAGAATGAACGGCATCCACATACATATCATTCTCACAAACAAAACGTTGGAATTAAAAAAATCATGGTTAATTTAATTCATTAGCCTTTAAATTTGTTTGTTGAGTATATTTGTAAAATTATTCAAAGATCGATAGGGAATTTGGTGGTTGTTTGTTGTGGGGTTGTTTTGGTTGTTGTTGATAATTAAAACAGGCAAATTGAATATATGTTAGAATATGAAAAGATATGTTGTAAAAACTAATTTAAATTAAAGAGATTTTGACTTTTTGATCTCATCTGGAAGGTCGTTCCAGAGATACGCTGCAGCCCAGCTAAGTTGGCGTTGTCCGTATTTATTAGTTTTGGTACCACAAGTCATGAAGTTGATTCAGACTGTAATATTTGACTTGGCTTGTATTCATTAAGAAAACGTGCAACGTATGACACCGCAGGTTTGTGGAATAAACAATAGGTATAAGTCAAATTCTTGCATAATATTATTGGAGTCAGTAATGGATGGGAAACCACACCTGAGAATAGATTTAAGAAAAAAAATTGATTACTTATACTTTATGAATTAAGGTGGAATGCTACATCAGAGAATGACGTGGATGAAAAGTAGAAGATATGTTAAACAATAGTTTGAAAATAAAAAATTCTAATTCACTTTATGTCGTTAAAAAATGCAATTTTAGTAGAAAGCAATTTGAAAAAAAAAATTAAAACCCCTGCTGGAATCGAATCCGCAACCTGCAGTTCATACGGCAACGTGCTAACTTACTGAGCTACTCAGCTAGACATTTAAATTTGAAATGAATTGACACATAACCCTGATAGTGATATTTCTATCCATGTTTCGAACGGAAGTCAGCCATTATGACGATGGCTCATTCCACCTTAAAGCACATATGTTTAAAACACGGCAGGTTTTTAAACAGGAGGCCAATGGGCCACATCGCTTACCTGAGCACTTTGCTTCAGAGAGAGAAGAGCAGAAGTTTGGGATTTACAATGTGTCACTATTCAAAGGTATGGACTAAAGTTAACCTCTGTCATCTTCCAATACCCATAAATGAACATTCTTCAATAAGAAAATAAGACAGAGAACCATATATGATAGATTGGGATCATGTATAGCCCCTAGGGCTTTTTCATCATGTTCTCTTAAAATTGCCTTGATACAATGAACAAGAATCTTTTGAAATATTAAACAATTTTTTAAAAGGGCGGGGTCAGTCATGACCCCAAGGGTACTCCACATATGTATCAATGAACTTGAGGGTGGGGATCTCAATAGTTTTCAAGATATTAAATACACAGCACAGTTCAGGTGGCCAATGGAAATTTCGCTGAAAATATGCGATCGAAAAACGTATAATTGTTAAAAATAATATATTGCCTCGCTATGTTGAATTTCTTACCGGCAACTGCATTAATCTTAAAATGACAATTTAATTCTAAATTTCATCACGGAATGAGACACTTTTCAAATAGCTTATAGTTTTGAGTGTGTGCGTAGAGAGACAACATTGTGTATGCATTAGTCATACCCCTGGAATAAATTGGTATACATGACCCACACATTATGTTCCCTTATCAATAAATTATAAGGCACCAATCAACATTGATGCTTTCCTACGGGATAAATATAAAATAAGGTGCATTGTGCTCAAATTGATCTGCCACCCCTAGTAGATCATGAAATCACGATTGTTTTGCTTATACGTATCTGAGAGCGTCAGATTACACTCACTACCAACAAAGCCATTTACATACAAATTCCAGCTTTTCTGGCACAGTGGTTCTTGAGAAGAAGATTTTTAAAAAATGTTGTCCCTATACATGTATATTCACATGTAAAACTTTGATCCCCCATTGTGGCCCCACCATACCCCCGTGGGTCATGATTTGAACAAACTTAAATCTCCACTATATCAGGAAGCTTTCATATAAATTTCAGCTTTTCTGGCCCAGAGGTTCTTTTAAAAGAAGAAAAATTTTAAATGACACCACTCTATTTT
>CAJDSM010046185.1:0-11438 GCA_903981925.1 Ostrea lurida
GTAAGGTAAAATCTAAGTTTGTAAAGAAGATCAATAGATTAAGAAAATTTAAAACTGTTGTACCTTTAAAAAAATCAACAAAATCATACAGGAACACACCTGTGTCAATGGAATGCAAAGCAATATAGGGAGCCTTTTCGCTCATCGTGTCCTCCGAAGCAACGTGGTAAATTTCACAGAAGAAACGACAGAGGACCCATAATTATGCCCTTCAATACGGGGGGGGGAATATCGAAACCTATGTCTCCAAAGCACATGGGTTAATAGAACATATATGAAGTAACTTGATCATATTTTCAAGTGAACATTGTGAATAGAGAAGAAAAAATAATTTACCAGAATTACGTCCTGGATTTTTTATAATCGGGGTGGGGATGGAGGGGTATGATAACATGCCCATAGCAACATTATGAACCTGACTAAATCCCAAAACCGTACTATTTTCATGTATATCACTAACATAACCGCTACATTATATGTCCAAAAATAAAAAGAAAGCAATGTTCAATACGATCTCCGGCTGAAAATTTGTCTTCATTTGTCGAAAAAAATTGCTCTCGAGAACCCAACTGCTTAAAGAGCAGTCTATACTCTTCAGTTTCAAAATAAATTAGTTGGATCAACATTATGCATTATCTAGACCTTTGTCTTAATCCTATATAAGATATGAAACACTCTAGCCTTTTATTAATTCTAAACACCTTATAAAATAGCACCTATGATTTATTTCAAAAAGATGCAAACCGGGGGTTGGCTATGGCAACCTGAGCGTCAAGCAATGACCCTGAAATTCAGTACCCTCATAAGCTGTTCATAATACGTTACAGCACTTCAACTACAAAATAGTGTAAAAATAAAAAAAAATTCAATGGCGGCCATTAATTTTTCAAAACACGCAACACTTCCTTAACCGACTGGCAACAGATTTTGTTTTGAGGGGTAAATTTTGTGGAGAAACCGAACGGATGCCCGGAGGGAAACCCACGTGTCCGAGTGGGCGACCACCAACCCTCTCACCATACACCACTGTCGACACGAGGATCGAACCGGTCGCAGCGGTGGAGAAGCAAAAGGAGCTTAACCACTCTGCTACCCGGGACACACGTGACACTCCCCTCCCCCGTGTTTCACCGATCTTTCACGGTAGTAGCGACACACAAACATACACCCTTTGATCCACCCGAGTACGGCACCCCCCCCCGACCCCTCCCCTGCCTTCTAATATCACCAAGTAGTACGGCAATAGCAGATCTAAGGGAGTTAACAGTTAGACATTTAATAATTTGATCTTTGTCGTAAATTTCTATCAGAAGTAGGGGTATTTTAGTGATAGTTTTATCATAAAATCCTTATCACGTTGTAAATATATCACGGATGACATTTTCATCACTGAAAAACAAATACAGATCTTAAAATATAACTAGTTCTATGTAGGGAAGATTGGTTTGGCATTTTTATAGTCCACAGAGAGATAAAGTAGGTCCTTCAAACATTATTTACTTTGGCGAATGTACGTCTATACTGCTATAAGGTGATTTAACTTTCCCTGTAAATTTTATCTGAAGATTCCCCAAAAGATGTACGTAATTGCCAGCTTTGGTCAAGGACGCTGAATCGGGGCAGATGTGTATCCAGTGAACATTCTACTGTGTGATCTGGCCTCAAGACCATAAACTGACAATAGACTTAAATCAAAATTTTAATTATTCACATCTTGGGATTTATCTAATACAGATATTTAAAATAATGTAGGTTTAAAGAAAAATCAATTGCAAACACATGCTGAAAATTTTATGAATTTATGAAAAATATTACAGAATTAGCTGGATTTGAAATTTCGACTTAAATCTATTGCCCTACTAGGAGGAAGACAAGAAGCTTTGTCCAACCCAGTAATATATCATGTCCCCCTCGCAGCGCCCAAGGGGGGACATGTTATTTTGGGGTTGGACAAAGCGTCATGTCTCCCTCCAAGCAGGGACATAAAATTGTTTATTATACCGACACCCCCCCAAAAATAAACCCGAAAAACAAACCAACAACAACAACCCCAAAAACCCAGGAGCGTTGATTAGCGATACATGTATTTAGATTTTTTTTTCTGTTTAAGATATTTATTTTATACAATTCAATGTTGATTATAAATTGGATGTATTTTCATCTGTCAACAACTGTCAAATAATAACAAGAGAGTTACAATAACATTAACAGCTTGAACATAACTCTTGCAAGACAAAACGCGAGGTCCTCCGATGGATGTAGTTCACGACAATCCGAGGCACACCGAGAGAAGGGTACATGCAGTTTTGTCGCCCCGATTACGTGATCTGTTCAACCAATCGTATTTCAACAATCGTCGTGTCTATCCCTTGAGGTGTAATAATTTCAGTTTATTGTCTTGAAGCCTGAGGATACTAAAAATAAAGCAGCTAATTATGTACGTGTATATCTCATAACAACACGAGTTCCATTTTTATGCTAAAGGTAGAATTCATGGTTATCTATTTCATTATGAATAACAGGACATTGATAGTATGATTATAACAAGTTTAAGTCGTTAAGTTTGCTTTGAGTTAAAGTTAGTTATTATAAATAAATATAAATAATTTCACTACTGCATCCAAGTTATTTAACAGGCATTGCAGTGCCTATATATTAAATAATTACAACGAAATCCTCCAAAGTGCACTTCTCAACTTTATGACCAATGGGACGATTTCAGCTGCTCCATCGCAAACTTCCAATATTTATGTAACAATAGCCCATCATCACATGGCATATGGTGTGTATTTTTGTCTCTCAACCTTATTTCGATACGCAAGAGGCTTGCCTGCGTACGATCACTTTTTGAATTGAGGCAAGCTACTTACAGACAAGTTGTTGTGTGCAGGGGTTTCAACAGTCACGTTTAAAGGCAGGTTTCGTAAATTCTATGGTCGTTAAACAACTTAGTTTACCAATATGACCTATCATTGAGTCCTAATGCTGTCTGAGTGTTGTTCATAACCATTGTTAAGCCGTTTTTCACACACTTATGGGATTATTGTTGATTTGTTTCTTCTCCATACACTCTGGGTCTCCCGAATCCAGCTCCTTGAAAGATTTTGACTTCATCTTCATCAGTTGTGATACACTCAACTGTCATGCAGAACTCAAAACCCGCGTGAGTAATTCCAGACAGCGGGTAATTCCGGACAGTTCGAGAAATCTTATGAAATACGACCACTTTCCCTTTGTCTGTGACATATCTATAAAAAAAGCCAATGTTACTTTGATCTTTTGTTGTCTTTGTTTTCTTATATCATTGGCTTATCAAAATCCCGAAGTATTCCGATTTTGAACCTTTGCACTTTGCAAACTTATGTTGCAAAAAAATATAAAGGCAGAGGAATAAAAGAAAAGAAAATCTAAAGTCAATCGCAAGCGCGTAAATATTTTCTAGTTTTGCGGTATCAAAAGACTATAAGATAACCTAGAAAAGTTAAGTAAAGACATATTGTCCAGTTGAATAAGTCATTAATAAATAAAATCAATTGAATTACTGATTTGTTTATGCTGTCCGGAATTACCCCCACCGTTTGACTTGTAGTCAGGTAATTCTGGACAAGTACATGATAAGTGTAAGGCTACATTATGTAATGAAAACTTGTTTGCATGTAGAACATGTGGTTATTCTGTAAATTATTTTCTAATATAAACGTGAAGAACATTTTTGCAGAAAATAATTTCTTGAAATTTCATTTTACCATTTTACAGGGCAGATTTTCACCCTTCGTGGGCCTACTCCTTTGTCTCTAAGTAGCCTGCCTCAATTCAAAAGCCGATCATACGCAGAACAAACCCCTATGTCTCGAATAAGTTGGGAGACATACACACCATATACAGGTGATGATGGAATATTGCTACATAGATATGGGATGTTGACGATGAAGAGGCAAAAATTGTCCCGTTTGTCATAATTTGCCGTTTATGCCAATGTTCAATAAAAAAAAATCGAGTATATATACGAAGCCCATATTAAAGACAAGGTGATGTCTTTGTATCTTTTTCTCTAGTTTGCTGGGATATATTGAATCGATCTATTAATGGTTCAAATAAACTGCAGTCCGCTAGCCTGAAACAAAATATAGCTACGGGAAAAGTTGTCAAGCTTGCCCTGCAGGGTTACATGTAATCTATATACAGTCCCTGAAACGGTCTACTTTACCATTTATTCCGTGCGGTCACCGGTCACAGTTTTTGCGCCAGTCAAGCGTGGCGGTCACCGTTCGCGGTCAGCGGTTACAGTGCGGTCGTGGTCGGTCACCGTGCGGTCAGCAATCAGGTTTTTTTCTTTGCAATTGACAATTCGGAACTTCCAGAAGAAAAAGGCGTAGCTACTAATGTATACAGTTATTTTACATGATGCTGCCCTGTGTTCCTTGTTTAATGCAATCTATTTATGGGTGTTTTGTTAATTGCAGGTATATATGTATTCCTTGATGCTCGTAAATCCTGAAGCCCATACATGTTCACTCGTAATCCTGGATGTCGTTACAATTGCTAATAAAAATACTTGTGTTGACAAAGGGGTACACCGTCTCGTGTTTGTTTAATGCATAGATTCTTTAGGGGTGTTTGTTAATTGCAGGTATATGTATTCCTCGTGCCTAAAATTTTGATCCATGACATGTAGCTGTGCCGCGTAATACCATGATGTCGTTACAGGCTGCTAATAAAAAAAATATAGGTTTTTTTTTTTCTTTTTGCACATACTGTGCATTTAGAAAAAAAAATAATCTCCATGAAGAAAATACTTGTTACGGTTGATATACATTTAGCATACTTTACAGAAACACATGTACAGATATTGCTTATAAGACTGGCATATTTTCATACAACATATAGATATCATGTGGTTTGTTTTATCATTTATATCCATTAATTGAATGTATATTTATTTTCTACTATATGATTATTATGTATTGGATACAATATATTTATTTATATTATTTTTTTAGCAGAATGATAGAACATATCTAACCCAAGTGGAAAAATTCCGAAACAGTTTCCGAAGTGATTAATTCATATTGCGTTCAGCGTGCGGTCAGCGCGTCGGGTCCCGAGTGCGGTCAGCGTTCGGTCACGTTCACATTGACGTTTCACCGGTCAGCGATCACCAAATTGCGGTCACCGTACGGTCACCGTGCGTTTCTGCGTGCGGTCACCGTGCGTGTGTAAGTAGAACGTTTCAGGGACTGTACCATATACCGTGACTAAAAATAACCTTAGAGGTAAATAAAACAAAAAAAGGCCACAATCTATCATTCTGTAGCACAGTCTTTAATTCGCACCTTTGTCCCTTGTCACGAAACCAGCCATCATACTTCTACTTTATGGCAAATGTTGAAACTGACCAAGTCCGATGGTTCTGAACGATAAACCAACATTACAGATAGACAGACGCCAGGCAAACGCGGTGATCATAAAAACTCACCTTTTTGAGTTTTTGAAAGACTCGTTGATAAAAGAATACCGGTAATTGATTATAGAACATAACATTGGTCTCTGTGTTAATGCATGTTCCACCTCATATAAAAATAGTCCCTTCACCAATCTTAGAACGTGGAACCTATTTACAGAATGTAGAACTCTATATTAATATGTAATATTCGTTTTGGGCAGATATAAAGCAGGTATGCCGTAAAACTATCTTGTGAATTAATATTACAATATTTCCCCCTCCCTAGTCAGAATTGTATATTGCTTGAAGTACTGAATTATATTTAAAGTAGTTCCTTTTCCCCTTGCCTCCCCCCCAGCCCCAGTCCCCCATTGTTTAGATTATTACATAATTAGGTACTTCAGGCTCATTAACATTCTCGAACGAGAGAACATTGTTGCGGGGCACTGATAAATATATTCCGCCCTCTATCGATCGCTACATTAACTCACAGTCGGAGAGAATTAGAGACGGGAGGGCTTGAATTATTCGAGTATGTTCATTTCTAATCTTTCGAGGCAACTGTCGAAAGGATCTGGAATGTCTGATTGAGAGTTACCTTTCTTTACTTGTTTCACGAATAAAGAAATAAAGTATTTTCTAAACAAAAGAAAAAACACTTCCCCAAAACCACCGCAACTAACACCAACACCACTTCCTTCAAAATTTTCCGCTTTAAAATATTCAAATCTAAGATGAATCATGATCTGATGCTTATAGAAAAAAAACGATAAAAGAAACAATAGTCTGATCCGCTCCCCGAAAACTAGATGACAGAATACTTTGATTTACTTTTACTCCGAGAATATTATTTACATCAAATATATAACCATTTGAATAATTTGAGATTTGTTTTAATTTCTTAGAACTAAAACTTAATAGAAATGCCTTATTTAAAAGTTATCACTAATACCATATCAGGCCCTGGGAAGATTAAAATTAATGTTCCCTCTTGCCTCTTGAAATTAGGGTTTCCGCGCCAAAAAAATGCAGGCCGGTGGGTTTTTTTTCGAAAATTCCCCTAGAATTTACCTGATCTACTAGTATTCCCTGTGTATTAATAAATATCAGCAACAAAAATTATTGATATTTTGTAAAATATTACATTTTTGCCCCCGTCATTTCACAAAGTGTCAGTCTTACGTCCGCAGTGATCGTTGCTTGTCGTAAGAGTCGACAGGTCTGGGAGAATAAAGATCCCCCGGTACTCACAGCCCCTAAGCACCGAGCCTGGACCTGAAGTGGGATCTTTATTATGTCACACATGCTATGACACGGGGCCTCGGTTTTTGCAGGCTCATCCGAAGGACCACCCCATTTAGTCGCCTCTTTAATTATTGCTACGGCATGTAAATAGAGTACTAAGGACCTATTCTAACCCTGATCCACACGAAGTGAAATACTATTGATATAAAGTTACCATTTTTAAGTATATGTTGAGTAACCTTCACCTTTACAAAATTACCTTGAGTGACCTTTGAAAAATATTTGCCTATTACTTATGATCAAAATCTGTTCAACGGGAACTTTCCTTAAATAAGGTTTTTGTTCTGAATGTTCAAAATTGCGTTTAGAGATGGATTGAAGTAGTGTTAAAATTAATAGTTTTGTTCATATACACGTTATAGGCTCTGAGCAGCCTTAACCTTCACAAAATGACATTGAGCGACGTTTGTCAGTAAGACAATTTCCCTATTACTTATTTATGCAATAAAGGATCAATAACTGTTTAAAATAACTAAATGTTTTCATTAAATAAGGCAGTCTCAATATGAGTGAAAAATTCTCGTCGGGACGTAGAACAAACAAACAATCAATCGGATAATTTCGAAAACGCTGTGTCGGGTATCGTCATTTAATAGGCATGTATATATGGAGTTGTCTATTGCCAAGGCTGTTATGGTTTAGACAATGTTAAAACCTTATTATATGCATTATGACCTTGACCTTTGTTCAATGATTTTTTTAATGTCGTGTTATCCCATTGTGTCCAGGGACAAAAATCATGTCAAATAATATTTCAATCCATGCACCCAGTGAAAATTATGCCCTGGACAATATTAAAACCACTATTTCCATTGTGACCGTGACCTTTGACCAATGACATTGGCTCAGAATCGTGACACTTCCTTGGGTTCAGGGCAAACGTTCTGTGAAATATTATCTTATTCCATGCACCTAGTGAAAAGGTGTGACCCGGACAATGTTAAAACTGTATCAATCCTTGCATAAGTAAAACGATTATGGTTGGGAAATGCTAAAACCATGTGTATTTGACCCTGACATTTGACTGATAACCTCGTCTTATTCAGTGAAAAGGTATGGCTTGGACAATATTAAAACCACTCTGTGCAGAGTGATCTTGACCTTTGAACAGTGATCTTGATTCAAGGTCATGACAATTTCATGGGCCAAGGGCAACGATTATGTGAAATATTATTCAAATCCATGCTCAAAGTGAAAAGTTATGGCCCGGACAATTTAAAAACCAATATGCCCATTTTGACCTTGACCTCTGACAAATGACCTTGGGTCAAAGTCAATTCACTCTCTTCGTTCACGGGCATCAATTCTGTTAATTGTTTAAGTCTACAGAGAGGCTCAGAACGTATGGCCCCGAGAAACCATTTCAGGCGGACAGACAATGCCATAATGATACATTTATATTAACTTATGATTTTGACCTTGTGGTCAAAGCTTAATGCCATGTACAGGTCATGAATGTACGCAACACATCGTTTCATTGTGAGACACTCCTGCGCCAAATATGGTATTGCCACATCAAAGAACAAAGAATTTATCGTCCGGACACGAATCTAGACAGACAGAGTAATTCCTATATGCCCCCAGGCTTTGTTTGCGGGGGTATAACTACTGTATACCATGGGTATCAGCCAGATCAGTGGTTAGATCGCCCGACTAGTATTACAGGAGTCTTCGGTTCGATTCCTAGTTCAATCTTTTTTGGTCTGGATAGCTCAGTGGTTACATCATCTGACGAGTAATTCAGGGACCTCGAGTTCGATTCCCAGTTGAACAGAAAACTTTGCTCCCTCTCATTACATGAACATATATATACCACAGATTCTTTACAATTCAGTTTGACGTTATTACACATTATCTGTGTTTATTTTGTACGGCGGTGGAAATTGAAATGCGTCTTGTGATGATAACCAAAAGACTGTGACCTCGAATCTGAAGATCTGTGCTGAAGGTCACTCTGTTACAGTACTACATATCTAAGTAAGTACTCAGTAATGATATAACGCTGTACTTTAGATCATGTTTATCTATCATATATATGCATTAAAGAATTAAACACATAATGAAATATATAATTAATGACCCCCTCACGCCAAAATCTGTGCAAGTCGGTTAAATAGCTAGTTTATAGCTAATGTTAATTGTTGATATATAAGTCCGACTTTCAAAATAAAGCTTATTTTCATTTTCAACAAACTGACTAATGTTCATGTATCAGTATATCACACTAAAACAAGCACATACATACATTGAGGTACTCAGTAGGGGATGTCTAGCCTAGTTATCTCGAACTCGATGGGACCGAGAAAAAGGGGTATATCAAATGGACATAATTGTGAAAATCATGATTGTTAATTGATAACACATCATCTATATACCTATATGTAAGGTTCAAGGACACAGCAAGTTTTTGGTTTTTATCCCGTAACAGTATAATTACTAAACTAAATACTAATGTTCGCTCAGTTAAACCCAGAAACACAAGTACATGTAAGTTACACATCACAAACACAGGGCTGTAATTAACGAGGCACTGTAATTAACATGCTGCTGTAATTAACATTGTGTTTAGATTTGTAATTAACCTTAGTGAGCTGACTGGGGCTTAATAAAGTTATACTGATAAATTTTCTGATATAAAATGTTTAATATCAATAATAGTGTAATTCTATTTTGGAAATGTTTTAACCTGTCAAATATCCAGCATTTCATTTTTTTTGGGACAGTAAACTGCTGGTTGTCGCCCCGGTGTCAGAAATGCATCCCCCGCAGCGCTGCCGCAGTGCTCAGGAAGTCCTTTCGTGTGACCTCTGTTGAAACTGTCCCCTACAGAGTCATTTGTGAACTTTGTAACATAAATCTCTGTGATTACTGCGCAGTGAACACATCTTCGGATTCGTCTTAAACGACGACAATTGTCAGTGCCACTATTTTACAGGAGAAAAATCTACTCCTTAACTACCCGAGATGTCCGACAAACACGCCGAAAAACCGCCGCTTCGCTCGAACTTCACTGCGAGAAATTGTGACATCCTGTATGGTTTACTGTGCGTCTCCTCAGGGTAAAACACGAAGGTTCCACAGATTGTCAGAACATTTTTGAAAAACTCGGCGGGTTAATACACAACATTTACCAAAAAATCTGGGAAGAATTAGGAAACCAGAATTTTCCACTAGATTTATTGGAAAAAAATTGCGTCCGAAAAATAGCACATTATGTCATGAACTGAGAAGGCCCATTAGAAGAAAACTACGGAAAAATTAAACTTCAAGATGCTGACCAAACAAGGAGAAATCTTACACCGAGAGGTCTCCGCCATTGTCAGCCGACGGAAGTCTGATATTCAGGAAATGAAAACCAAACACTACTACCCTGGATTAAAAATACAGAACGAAATCACACGGAAAATAATCTGAACTCAAACATGATATTGTCGACTTGAAAGCCACTTACTTTAAAATCAGAATGATGTCTTCTTTACAAAATCTAGGAATCCGGTTTAGAATCATGTACAGCCCAAAGTCCGAGTTACATTGCCAAGTTTCCAGCCTGGGAAAATAAACAACGATCAGCTGAATGATAATGTGATGGTTCCCTTCATCGTTATCCATAACACAGAACATTGGCGAGACAATGGGATCACCAGAAGGCTGTATCATCTCCTCCAGTCAACCTTACTAGATGACCCGAGAATTCGACCCCGCACGACAGACCACTGAGTATGCCTTTCTACATAAGTTAGTGTTTCCAAGTGATGATAAAGTCTGGACAGCGGGGATAGAAAAATTCATGAGCTCCTCATGTCCGAGAGCGAACTACTGTCTTCAATACCAAACCAAGTTCAGGGAACGAACCAGGGAACATAACACGTTCCCAAGGGGACGGTTGATCTTGTTGTATAGTGACCCCTTAAATAGAAGCTGTAACCTAGTGAAAGAATAAAAAGATTTCGTCCCGTGATCACAACTACAGGGTGGGTACCTCGCTATTATCTGGTACCGGCTGTCTGATTGTCTCCTGGTTACCATGCGCAGTTGATTGATAGAAAACCAAACCAAAGTTTTGCTGCTACTTCTGGCTCCACAGACACCAGACCATTCAGTTTGATGATCAGCGCCGTCCTCTCTATTGCATTCTGGTGACATTAAATACATAGTGAGAACCAAAAACCTGGATATCTGTGTGGCGACTGGGGCGTAAAGCAGTAGTGGTGTATTAGTGGTCAATCAGTCAGGAAAACGTCCGATTTTGATACACGGGTTCATCCCTCTATACCGGGCAAACATTTGCTCCATCGGGCATTCCGCTTTTACAGCACAGCCAGGGGTCACCATCCTGAACGTCGCAGACGCTATGACAATGCCGTATCCACATCCCAGTCAGGACGGGACAGTTCCTCCGCTACTTTCAAAACTTACCACAATCCTAACGGGTTATATGTGTGGGACAGCAGAGAACAATCTGTTCGTGGCTGAGAACGTCTGCGCAATTTCTAAAGGAAAAGGAAAATCCAATATCTATCATCACAGTGTAATACAACAGCTCTACAGTGTTAAAATTACACAACCTCCTCGACAGTGTTAATTACACAAGCTCTACAAGTATGTTAATTACACAGCTCTACAGTTTAATACACAGCTCTACGTGTTAATTACACAGGCATCTACAGTGTCATACAGTGTCTAGGAAAAC